>JAPYYW010002268.1:0-21585 GCA_030522545.1 Cremastinae sp. A BG-2022a | reverse complement strand
AGGGGGGTTTTTTTTTCAAAATTCATTGTAGGACCAAAACTAAAGATTTAGCCCAAACCCAAGCCAAAATAACCAACTTGGTAAATAACGGACACCCTATTGTACATATATACATTTATTGTCTAGTAAAATCAACCATAATTTTCTCCCACGTCATAAAGATAAATTATATACAATGTGAGATAAAATACAGAAATTTTGAGCGACAATTTTATTTTTCGAGTGCGCTGGCGATGAATAAGCTCGTCAATTCGTGATTGTGTACAGGAAGTTCGGCTGTAATTGCATTACTTTTTCACGAAAGTCGGTGCAACGAGCGTGCAGCGAGAACAAAAAGCGAGGGAAGATCACGCGAGGGCTCGTTCGGATCGCCAGCAGAGGGCAGCATCGGTAGAGATGCTTTTTGTATTTTACGGGGCGAGGGGCAAACAGAGAGGCTGCACGTGCAAAAAATACGCGAAAATAGCCGGCCCTGAAAAGAGGATCGATGATTCCGTCGCAGCGATATATACACGAAATATATGAATTTTCTCCATTTTCCGCATCTCTTTCCTCATCGTTCCCTCGGCCATGACCGAAGTGCTCGATATGGAGCACTTTGCGCCATATTCTGTATTACGGAAAGCTCGTCGCAAATATGGGACCAACTGCAGCCGCTCAGCCGAGCGAGCGCCCGATGACATTTTCCAGATACGCTCCTTGTACCAAGATAAATATATGCACGCGATAAAATCCTCATGGCAATTAAAAAAATATTATCCTATGTCTCCTTCGCTGTTCTCCAAGGAAAATCAGTTTTTTTTTCTTCTTCTTTTTTTCCTTTTTTCATCGCTGTACGCACGGTCATATTTAATTGCGTTTTATCTTTTTTCTTTTCTTTCCTTTACGACTTACTGATTTTTTTTTGTTTACGTATTTTTGTGCCATGTTTTAATCTCGGAGCTCAAAGTATCTGATTTTTGTCATTTTATTGATTAATTGATAAGATTATTCTTTTTGAAAGTGTGAGTAGGAGTGAAAGATTAAGGAGTGATAAAAAATAACGTGGAGCTGAATTTCTGGTAATTTTTATCGTTTTTAATGTTTTGATTTCTGGATAGTATATATTGATTTTTCTAAATTTAAATTTAAGGATTTGTGGAACAGACAAACCCAGCTAAAAGTAAATTCTTGATGTTAAATTCGTAAAAGCCAGACTCTGGCTTTCGCTAAAAACCTGCACATTTTTTGAGTCTTAGTTTGACTAACTGGAGCATATTTTAATAATAATTTAGAAATTTTTTTCTTGTTCAAACAATTAAATTTAAAAAAATTTAGTGAAACGTTTTGGAATTACTGTTTAATACTGTTACTCATAAAATGAAATATTTATGTCAATTTTAGCTCCTCTATCTTAATATACGTACCGAAATTTTTTTACATTATTCTTAAAATATACATAGCTTCTACAATAATTAAAATATCGTAACTTTAATAGATGGTCAATTAGATTTTCTTTCAATGAGACCTCTTCGATTTTTTTATCATATCATTCTAGATTAAAAAACAAAAATTTTTTTGCCTTTATACCGAAGATCGAATTCTAATAACTTCGTGTCAAAAAAATCCATTTTTTTGTAACTTTAATCTTTTTTCACTCTGTGACTAAAAAAAAAATGTTCTCGATAAGAATTTATAAATTTTATGTTGAAAAAATATCCATTTCTTAAAATTCCGATCTTCTTTCGCTCCATGATTGGGGAAATTTTTATTTTTGATAAAACGTTGACAAAAATAAAAATGCACTCCTTTTATGTCAATAAAATATTTTAAACAAAATTTTTCATGGATACAGTCTGTATTTGGTATATTTTTAATATTTTCATTAATAATAATAAAAAATCAGTATATAATTGCACAATATGAACCAGACTGCGCAGCAAAATCCATTTTGTAGAAAATTATAATATACGTATTCGAAATAATGGATAACAAAACGCGAAGCTGGAAGAACCTGACGGCCAGAACTTTCACCGTTTCTCGTACAACTATACGCGCGCAGAGTTTGAGCTCGTTATCTCGTCGCGTATTTTTCTTTGCGCAAGAATCGATCATTCAAGACCCGTTACTTATGCGTGTATATATATGACTACGAACACGAAATGTCGATCATTCCACAGTTCCTGGCAACAGGTGCACGCGATGAGCACATTTTTTATCGAACTAAACTTGGCAATTAAAAAAAAAATGAAACCATTTTCGATATAAAATAGTCCTATTTTTTCCATTGACGTCCCTCTATAAAAAAATTATATATTGTTATATTCATAATAGAATAAATTAAACATGAATTTAGGTTAAGTCGTTTTTTAATTAATGTTTGAAAAAACTTGTGATAATTTTAAACAATGTTTAAGACAATTTTGGAATAATTGTTCTGTAAAATCATTGATAATATAAAATCATCGAAGTTGAAAATAAGTCTGTATGAATGAAAAGTGTAAAAAATTGTAAACAATAATAATCATCGTTGAAAAAAATTTTCCAACAAAATTTTAAATTATTCATTCCACAGTTCCTGGCAACAGGTGCACGCGATGAGCACATTTTTTATCGAACTAAACTTAGCAATTAAAAAAAAATGAAACCATATTCGATATAAAATAGTCCTATTTTTTTTCCATTGACGTCCCTCTATAAAAAAAATTATATATTGTTATATTCATAATAATATAAATTAAACATGAATTTAGGTTAAGTCGTTTTTTAATTAATGTTTGAAAAAACTTGCGATAATTTTAAACAATGTTTAAGACAATTTTGGAATAATTGTTCTGTAAAATCATTGATAATATAAAATTATCAAACTTGAAAATAAGTGTGTATGAATGAAAAGTGTAAAAAATTGTAAACAATAATAATCATCGTTGAAAAAAATTTTTCCAACAAAATTTTAAATTATTTATAGGAGGGGTAATTTTACATTTTGATAATTTTTCGAATAAATTCAATATTGAACAATTTAATGAATCGTACTTTATTACTTAAAGTTATACTTATTGCTTACGTTTAATTACTAAAAATACTCATAAAAAAATGTGAATTAAAAAATAAGTTCAATTGTGTATCTTGGAAAGTAACCATCAGAAATTACAGTTTACCAAAAAAAAACAAATTGTGTATTGACGACTGGAATTTTACAAAAAAAGTGTTTCCAAATTTATATCTTCTGTCCAAATTTTCCACTAAAAGCCATTACACTGATCAAAGACATCATACTCTAAAGACTTTTTGATGAACTATTTTCTAAAACTTTACTATGTTACAAAAAAATCTCTTTTTATTATTTATTAACATAAATATTATTTTTTTAAACAATTTTATTTTACAATCAATCAAGTTTGGAAATGAAATTAATATAACTATCAGACACACAATAAAAAGAATCTAAAGCAATATTGATACTCAAATCGTTTATCAATTATTTATTTATTTATGAAACAAAAATAATTTATTTAACAAAATGAAACAAAGTTATACTTTTTATCATATCAAACCATACTATCATTCCCCACTAATTACGTGTCTATTTCCTGTTTACTGCTACCATTAGATAATTAAAATGACAAAAGTAATTATAATGTCGTTTGCGAGATATTTAAAAAAAAAAGTAATATTTTCCTGCTAATGGCCAAGAGGAAATTCGATATCTTAAAATGCCAGAAGGAATTATACGTAGAGCACGGTGCAAGGTATAACCGATATCGAGAATTGATAAAAATCGTATCATGTCAATTTCTTTGTAAACGTTAATTTATCCGGTACGTATACGTGTCTAATGGACAGGCGCTCGCATCGAGCATGGTCTCTCGCTGATTTATCACGAAAAAATATTCATTCAGTTGAATCAATCGTCTCCAATAATACAAACGAGTTGGTTGTAAATTATTTAAGTCCAAATTCGATTTTATTTTTATTTTTATTTGCTTTCTCTTTAAAGATGTTGCATGCAAAAACTCAACCAAAATAAGTTATAACTTCAATTCAGTCTCAATTTTTTTTAGAAGACGTATTTACAGAGAAAAAAATTATCATATTTTCTGCATGTATATTTAGAGACTGTGTGCGTGATCGTGCGAGCTCACGAAACTCGAGAAGAAGTTTAACTCGAGAACTTCGGAGCATATACATATATGAGCAATTCCATCTCAATTCAACGACGATTTTAGGATGATCTCTTCGATTTTTTTAATTTTTTAATATGTTATTGTAGATGCTAAATAAAGTAACTACACCAATTTTTAGCTCTCTATCTTGACGTGTACAGAAGTTTCGTGAATTTCTTAAAATATTCATAGCTTCTACAATAGTTAAAATATCGTAACTTATTTGGGAGTCATTTTTTTTTAAATGTATTTTTTAGGAAAAAATTGAAAACTGAGAAAAACAATTTTTTTAGTGTCTTTTTAGTCGTTTTAAGCTTAAAAATTGAATTTTCTTTCAATGGACCCCTTCGATTTTTTAAAATTTACAACATTCTACGTAAAAAAAACAAAATTTTTGAGGCCAGACCGGAGATGGGATTCAAATAATTTCATATAAAAAAATGTCCATAGTCACAGAGCGAAAAAAAAGATCAAAAGTACAAAAAAAATAAAACATTTCTTTTTTTTTGATACGAAGTTATTTGAATCCCATCTTCGGGGTCCGGGCTCAAAAATTTTGTTTTAAAGTAGAATTTTATCAATTTAAAAAAAATCAAAGGGGTCCCAATGAAAGATAATCCAAATTTTAAGCTCAAAGTGGCCAAAGAGACACTAAAAAAAATTTTTTTTCTCAATCCTTAATTTTTGTTCCAAAAAGTACATTAAGGTAGTTCGATGATTATTGGCTGTCCACGACTTCGCAATGAAATTTGGTGTACGTTGAAATTAATGTATATTACTTGACTTGTGTTCAAATTTTAACATCATATATCGTCTAGAAAACGAGATATTAATTTTTAAAAATCAAAAGTTTTCGGTAGCTCCCATGTAATTTTCAATAACAAATATCTCAATTTCCAGACGGTGAAGCATCCTCAAATTTTTCACACCTTCTAATATAACACCAAAGAACGTTAATACAAATTTTCAACGAATTATCTTGGGAAAAAATTTAGTTGATAAATTTGCCTTTACGATGTTTAACCTAAAAGTCTGAACGCGCCCATCATCGAACTACCTTAAAACAGAAAAAAAATTAACCTCCTATTGAGTTACAATATCTTCATTATTGTACAAGCTACAAATATTAAAAAAATTTTACGAAACTTTGGTACTCGTTAAGATAGATGGCTAAAAATTGGCATAGATGCTTTATTTTGCATCTACAACAATAAATTAAAAAATAAAAAAAAAATCGAAAGGCTCATCGTAAAATCATCGTTAAATTGAGATGGAATTGCTTATATATACTATATGTATATCGCGAACAAGCACAAACTTATTGTTATATATATCTGTTCTTTCGTCGACCGTTAGTTATATCAGTTTCATGCTCTCTATAGCATTCTTGTCTGCGGATCGCGCTCTCTGTAACGTTGAGACACTGTCTCGTCTGACACATTACCCGTACCTGGTACGAAGCGATCGTCGTTCGCACTTTTTTTTCGAATTTTTCCTTTTTGACAATAACAAATCAATTTTATTGTCAAAAGCTACTGAAAAGAAAATTTTTTGCATTACTTCTTTCAATAAATAAATATTTTTTGTATTAAAATTATGTTCATTGAAATTACTAAAGTTTTCAATAAAAGTTTTAGTTCATTTTTTATTATTTATTTAGTCTATTTGTTCATTTACGTGCAATTATTTTTATATTTGCTATTAAAATAATATTAATTTTTTATTCTCGAGATATAAATATTCAATGAGGCTTATATAATTTTTTTAGAGTGCGCTAAACTTAGAGTACTTTAATTGTAAAATTAAATATGTAGATAAAAAAAATTCCACAGATAAAATGATTCAATTGTCGAAAAAAAATTCAAACATTGGATGATTCGAACAAAATGAAACACTGAAATATTGAATCTGCACGTCAGATGCGCACAATATTTGGAAACAATATTCAAATTTTCTAAAATGACAGTAATTTAATTATTAAAAAAATATATATAGCCGCAGGAATAACGCAAGAAATGTACGATAATTATTTTGTAAATGAATACATTCATAAATTTATTAGTATAACAATTTATTTATAAATTTATTCATAAATTTATTTATATAAATTATATATGTATAAATGACGTGAAAATAAAAATTTAAAGAAAAAATTGAACATTACTGATAAAAAGTAATATTAAAAAAAAAATTCTGTCAGTAAAATATGTTATGATTATGAAAAAAAGTGAATAAACTCGTTGCATAGCGTTCGGAACAAATTCATTTTCATAGACATAAAAATGATAATTGTACGATAATTGTTTAGTAAATGAATACATTTATAAATTTATTAACATCAATTTATTTATAAATTTGTAAATAATATAAATTTATAAATAATATAAATTTATTTATATAAATTTTATATATACGTTAAAGGGACATGAAAATAAAAATTTAAAGAAACAATTAAACATTATCGATAAAAAGTAATATTAAAAAAAGAACAAAAATTCTGTCAGTAAAATACTACGATTATGATTATGAAAAAAGTGAATAAACTCGTTGCAAAGCGTTCGGAACAAATTCATTTTCATAGACATAAAAATGATAATTGTACGATAATTTTTTGGTAAATGAATACATTTATAAATTTATTAACATCAATTTATTTATAAATTTATAAATAATATAAATTTATTTATATAAATGTTATACATACGTATAAAAGACATGAAAATAAAAATTTAAAGAAACAATTAAACATTATTGATAAAAAGTAATATTAAAAAACGAAAAAAAAATTCTGTCAGTAAAATACATTATGATTATGATTATGAAAAAAGTGAATAAACTCGTTGCAAGGCGTTCGGAACAAATTCATTTTCCTTGTATTCACGCATCGGTGGGTAAAAATTTGTCAAGAATACTCAATTGTTCCGGGGAGAATAAATTTCCTGCATCGACAAAGCGATCGGCGTGATCCTGGAAAGAAAAACCGCTTGGAGATTATTCAGAATTTCGTACGAGCGTACGCCATTCGTTGGCTTTTGTCTCTTCGGAATATATAAACGTGACTCGTTGCTCATTGCAGCCTTCAAGGATTCGCGATATTTATCACTCACACATCTGCAAATACAAATGCATATTATTTCTTTGTTACAAAGTTCTCGACGAGGAATCTCATTGAAAAAAAAATACAAATATTTGCCTGAACGTATTCTCACGCACTTTCTGACATACTTATCGAAAAAATTAAATTACGAAGAGAAATATTTCAAAAAGTTATTTATAAGAGTTGTAATTATTGTGAATAAAAATGGAAAAGTACTAAAAATCTTGACCCAAAAAGGAAAATGAGAAAGAAAAATCAACGATAATATTTTACAAGCATCGTTTGTCAACTCAAATATTTTTTATTGTTTAAACGATAAAATGAAAAAAACTTTGGTGAACTAAATATCAATTGAACTAAATTTTTGGTTGTTTTAACTAAAATTCAATTATTTTAAATAAAAAAGTGTCGTATCTATTACATTTTCCAACTAAATATTAAAGAATGAAAAAAAAGAAAATTAGTACATTTTTAAGGATGTATGAGACAGACAATCTCAGTAAAAAGTAAATTCTTGACGTTGAATTTGTAAAATCCATTAGACTCTGGCTTTTGTTAAAAAGTTGCCAATTTTATGAGTTTTAGTTTCACTATCAATTAACAACTTGAGCATATTTTAACAACTATTTCAATATTTTTTATTGTTTAAATAATTAAATAAAAATATTTTTAGTAAAATGTAATTAAATAGTTGTTATACATGCACATTGAACACTACCAGTACTTAATTAATCGATAAGTAAAAATTACCAGAATGAAAGAAAAATATGCAGTTTCTCACTGTAAAACAGTCACTTTAATGGAACTTTTATTAGACAATAAAATTGAGCACACCATCTTTTTTAATATGTGGACCGGAATAAATGCAGTTTTTCACTGTAAAAAAAAGTATAATGACCATTACGAAAGATAAAACTTCAAAATTATCATAGAAATAATATAATATTTCATTACACTAAATCCATAAAATATACAATGTGCCGGCGAGTACAAAATAAAAAAATCCATGTAAAAAAAATTGATGTGATTGAATTATTAACCACCGTTTAAAATCGTGAAAATTGTCAACAAGCAATGTTAAATTTGAGATTAAATTCAACTTAGAAACATCACTATATACGAATATACAAAAAAAAAGTTATACAGCAACTTTGGATTTTGATAATTCTTAAACCATTCAGTAAAACAATTATAAATTTGGCACGTAATTTTTCCATATGCTTCGCAGAACGAAATACCAAAAATTTATAAAAATCTTATATTTTTTAAAATATCACTCATACGTAAATCCATCTAATTTCACCAAAATAAACACGAAATATAAAAAAAAATAAGAATTTTGTTTTGTTTTCCTATAATTGTATCTATAGATCGTGCAAAAAAAAATTGATAAATTGAGTCGGACGATTAAAAGAGTCAATATGTTTCTCGATGCAACATCCTCGAGTCTTTATCGCGGATGCGCGCGTTGCAACGACGTCCCACATCCTGTGAATCATTGAGAAGAGCCAGATATTTTACGGCCCTGGCGTTGCACCCGACGGGGTAAACGAATTAGTTCTTTCCCCCTTGACGCGTCGATATATCGTCGTCGGGGAATAATCATCTATATATATATATATATATATATATACGTATCTGTAGGGATTTGGAACCGTGATTGTACGCGCGTTGTACGCCGTTGATGCGTAAGTATGGACGCTGCGGATCGAAGGGTCGACGAGCCGGGGCTTCCAACCTCAAACTTTAACAATAATCTCCGTCGACGATATATACTTTACCGCGCTCTCTGCTCAAACGAACTCCTGATGTCCGATCTAATTCAACTTGAGGTATAGTTGTGCACACTCGCATTCAAAAATTTTTCTGTTTTTTTTTTCAACTGAAATTTAAATTATTTACGAAAAGGCACATTTTCTACGCAAATTTATTCGCGTGGTAAGTTTGGGGAAATATCTTTTTAATTCATATTTAAGGTAGTTCTATATAGGTATGGTCAAATCAAAAGTTTTTATCTCCATTTTTCCGATTCTTTCAATTGATGAAATTGAAATTATTTATGAAAAGACTGTTTCTACGCAAATTTCGCGTGGTAAGTTTGAGGGAATATCTTTTTAGGTTGTATTTAAATATAGGTACGGTCAAATCAAAAGTTTTTATCTCAATTTTTCCGTTTTTTATTTCAACTGAAATTGAAATTATTTACGAAAAGGCTGTTTATATGCAAATTTCGCGTGGTAAGTTTGGGGAAATATCTTTTTAAGTGATATTTAAGGTATAGTTCTATAGGTACAGTCAAATCAAAAGCTTTTATCTCAATTTTTCCGTTTCTTATTTCAACTGAAATTGAAATTATTTAGGACAACGTTACGCAAATTTCGCGTGTTAAGTTTGGGGAAATATATTTTTAGGTCACATTTAAGGTAGTTCTATGAGTACAGTTAAATCAAAAGTTTTTATCTCAATTTTTCCGATTCTTTCAATTGATTAAATTGAAATTATTTACGAAAAGGCTGTTTCTACGCAAATTTCGGGTGGTAAGTTTGAGGAAATATTTTTTTAAGTCATATTTAAGGTAATTCTATCGATACAGTCAAATTAAAAGTTTTTATCTTAATTTATCTTTAAACCATCTGATTTTTGAGTTTAAGTTTATTAAGAAAAGTTGTTGCAAATTGTTTGAAGAACAACATACTCAAAATTCAAGGTCATCCAAGATGACCTGTACTTGATACGTATATATAAAAATTTAAAAAATCATAATCTTAGGATTTTTTTTTAAATCTAAAAAAAGCTTCTTTGAAGTATAATAAAGACTTGTGCAAAATTGCAGCAATATGTTCCACTACCCAGAAGTCAATATATTTAGAATTGAAGATCGTAATATTTAACACGTGCTCTTATATGGGAGACTGTAGAAAATAGTGATTTTGGACAATAAATATCTCGAGTTCTACGTGAAGAACGTAATATTAAAATAGAAATATTAAAATTTAATATACAATTGCATATTGTATTAAAGAAGGTTTTTGCATTTTTTTAACAAAATCCTAAGAAAAAGATTTATTGATAGAACTACCTTAAGAATGTACGAACAATATTTTTAAAAGTATGAGAATTTGCTAAATTTTTGGTATTTTTTTGTGTATAATGTGTATAATGTGTGTATAATGAAAAAAATTTACAAGACGTTCTCTGCATTTTTAATATACGTCATTGGACTGACGTTCTCCCTTAAGGAGGTTGGCTACAAATGGCGAAAATAAATGACATTTTACATGTTAAAAGTATAGGGAAAGAACATTTGTTAAGAACATGATAAAAATTAGAGAGAATGTTCTTTGTCACTAAATAAATTTATATAAATTCAGAAAAAAATATCGTCTACATTATTTTCAAGTAATCGAGTGGTAAAGTTACGTCCTTATACACGTGGAATGTATATCTATATTGTCTAAAAAAGGCTATTTCGTGGTTCAATTGTTCGAAAAGTACGTAGATGAAAATTCTAAAAAAAATTGTATTCACGTATTTCATATGGAAGAATATTCTCTCCAAATTTGAACGAATTTTTATCATTTCGTTATATGTACACTGAGAATAAATCTTGATTGAATCAACTGAAATTTGATTGATTTGACAAAATTTCAGTTGATTTAAACTAATATTTGTTGAATCAACAATATTTCAGTTAATTCAACCAACATTTTTTCTCAGTGTAGCCAATCTCCTTAATCAATTAATCGGAATAGAGCGTATTATGCGAAGTTGTATAAAGTGTGCGCCTAGAAGAACAGCAAAATATATAAATTCAAACGCGTTAAAAAAAAAACGGCCGCGTTGTCGCTCGTAATACAAAATAAACAAGAAAAAAATGGTAAAAAATGTAAATTTGTACTTTTAGAGCTCATGTCGCGAGTCTCGACTTCGGGAACAAAAGGTTAGGATCACCATGACACTTTCCCCGTTTTTTAATCATACATGAGAAAAGTGAAGTCTCTTTTTCCCTATCATTTGCCGTCCCGTTGCCTTCTCGAGAAAAAAAGAGGGTGACTCGTATTTTTCATCATTTTTTCCTTTTTCACCCTCTCGTACTTTCCTTTCTTGCTCGAAAAGCCCACTGGCACTGGGAAAAAGTTTCTCTCAACCTATTTACTCATTCCGCATTCCCTGAAAATATATCTCTCCGAGGTTTTTCACCTTTAAAAATAAAAAAAATACTCGTAAAAAAACTTGTGGAACCATTCTTGTTGTTTACCATGAAAATTGTATCGACATCTGTTTGTATAAAGGAAAAAAGTGAAATGCACAAGGTTAAAAAGCAGAATATAATTTTTTTAATAAAAAAATATACTTTTATAACTATTTTTGAAAAACATGGTCAAATAATATTTTTTTAATTTAAGGTAATACAACTGCAAACTTGTCTCGAGACAGATTTCATTAAAAATTTGCATAGATTTCTTAATGACTTAAAAATGTGTGTCAAATTTTACAAAACTTTGCCATCTAGAAATCGAGATATAAACTTAAATTTTATTGAAAATCGTCGTTTTTTAAATATTATTAAACATTTAATGTCATTAGTGGCAATTTTTTAAAATTAATAGTTAAACTACTACATTGTAGAGTCTTTTTCAATTTTGCATACATTTTAACATAATATACTAAAAAAAAGTATAAAATATGAGTTCTGCCTCAAAAAATTTCAAGTGATGATTTTACGTTTATATATTTATAACATCTACGGATAGACTTTTGAACAGACTTCCGCGATTGTATCACGTAGGAGTCGTCTGACAGTCTATTCAAAAGTTTGGCCATATATGTTAGCAAAATGTAAAATAATTGTTTGAAATTTTTTGAGACAGAATTTATTCAAAATTTATTTTTTTTCTTTGACATCATATTAACGACATATATACAAAACTATACACAATACTATAATTTTTTGAAATAGACGAATATTGAGGTGACTTATTTTTTAAAATACTAAATGAATACAAAATGACTAGTAAATTTTTTCGCTGTATATTCATTAGTTGAAATATTTACATTATATTAATTTTATACAGATTTACACAAAAAGTGAATTTTTACGCAATTTCTACTTTAATCTTGAGTAACTTTTGAAGCGATCAATTTATCGAAAAATTACAAGAGCCTTTTTTTGTAGAGCATCAAATTTTCTAAAAAAAATATGTAAGGGAAATATATGTGAATTACTCCGTCATTGAGTTATAAAATTTCAAATGAAAAAAAAATTTTCCAATGTTATTTAAACAGGAAATAAAAAATAGCAAATCGCCACCTCTAAACAATTTTTTTAAGCGCTGAAATTTCGTATGGCATCTTTTTTTATCATTTGAAATAAAATTAGTAATTATTTTTTGAACCACCCTATAATATACACATTTCAACTAAATGATTTTCACGCGAATCCGACTTAAAAAAATTATTTTTTAATAATGTGCTAATAACAGTGGACAAACTTAGCAGATTTTCTCAATAAATTATGTAAAAAAAATTATCTAAGTTGGTCGATTTCTTTTTTAATAATTTTTAATAATGATGGAGTGCGAATCGGTGCGAAGAGCGAACAGGGGTGAGAAGAGCATGCGTTCGCGAATAAGGGTGAAAGGGTTGGCGGGCGAGAAGCTCGTTACGCGACATTTAATCGCTTGGCTGAGTTCTGCAAGCAGGATTTTATAACGAGACGTCAGCAAAAAGTGAAAAAAGGAGTACCCAGCGACTGGCACGTTGGACTCTTCTCTCACTAACAGAAATTCCGTTTAGACTCTTTTCGAGCTGGTGGGACGTAAAGCAAAACTGCCAACAACTGTGTCGCATTTTTCCGAGGTTCTCGCACCGGAGAATCGAACAAAAGATAAATAATTAGTGGAGCTCGCAATGGGAATGGAAGAAACGAGAGAAAAAGGCGAGGTGCGCGAAATTCAAAGAGAACATTGACGCGCATAAACGAACCGAGCGATCAGACACGCGCCTGAGTCGACAAATATTTTACTACGCTCCGGAAATGAATTTTTTTTTTACATTACCAAATAAGGTAAACTTCCCAATAGTTGGACGATACTTGCTATATTATTATTAATGCTTCAATTGTTTTTTCTCAATAAAGTTTTTAACGTTATGAAAAATAAACCTCTTTTGTATGGGAAAAAATGGGAAATAATCCAGACGATTTTATTGGGAAAAAAATAATTTAAATATATTTATTTGGAAAATTAATGTATACATTGAAAACGTACATTAATTTTCTAAATACAAATGTTTGAATTATTTTTTTCTTAATAAAAGATTCAACGTTATGAAAATTATATATTTCCTTTGTATGGAAAAAATAATACAGACGATTTTATTGAGAAAAAAAATTATTTAAACATTTTTATTTGGAAAATGTATATATTTAAAATTATATTAATTAAAATGTTTTAATTTTTTCTCAATAACATCGTCTGGATTTTTTTCTCATAGAAAAAAGTGTATTTTTCATAACGTTGAACTATTGGGGGAAGCTCGTTCAACCCTAGAAATAGGGTTGATTTTGTTGTTCAACTATATTGAGATCTATTCATATCCAATTGTTCAAGTGTTTATTTACTAGAAATATTGTTTAATATTAAGACATAAAATGAGTTTTGAATCGCTAAAATATTAGATAATAATTTAGATGTGAATTTGAAGCAGATTTTTTCGTTTGAATATTTTTTAAATATAGATTAAGTGAGAAATCTTAGATGACCAACCATTAGGCGTTTACCTTATATTTCGTTGCTCGTTCTTTATGTATTTTAATCATCTTTTTCTCAGATTAAATTGATTTGATTTTTGACATTTCTATTGAGATCACTAAATCACAATAATCAATACAATTTTATTTATTTTGTCTTTCAAAAAAAAAAGTTTTTTCTTAGTATTTAATATCATATTATTCACTATATATTATTTAAGAATCTATTTGCAACAAAGAAAAACACTAAAATTAAATTAATCTCTTATTTTGATAGAATTTTCATCATTTGTTATTTCCGATGTGCTTGACGTAAACATTTTTTTTTCTTTTTGCTTCTTTTTCGAAACACCTCAAATTCCACGACTACGCATAATTTTTTTCGCTCCTTTCAAATATCACGGTTCTAACCGCACTTTTTTCCCTGCTGGACAAAGCAGTTGCACACCCGCAGGTGAAACAAAAGCTTGTGAAAAAAAAAATAAGGCGAACCGAAATTCCGTCGTGGAGGATGATATATATTTCGTCGAATGGTTCGCCATATAAGAAATGGAATTTCGACGAATCCCCGGGCACCGCTGAAAGCTTTTTTGTTTTCGTGAACAAAAGAGGGTCGCAAATACAAATGTGAGGGATGATGAATGTCGAAAAAGCCTTTTCATGACTTTTTCCTTCTTGTACATTATAAAGAGGTACTCGCTTTTGATGAAAAAAAAAATTACTTATTTAAAATGCACGTAGCGAAAAATCAACGTTTCTGAGATTTTATTTTTTTGCAGAATTATGCATGACATGAGATATTTAAATATTTGAAAAAAATAATTTCTACAATTTTTCGAGACAATTTATTCTTGACAAAATCTTTTTATTTCTAAAATTTTTCGAGACCATTTATGTATTCTTGAAAAACATTTTTTTCTTCAAATTTTTTTCTAAATATTTAATTTTGAAAAAAAAATTGTTTCTCAAATGTTTTTATTTGTCAATGCAAAATAATTTATTATATTCAACGACAATAATTTTAAAAAAGATTATTCTTATTTTGCACGATTCAGGACATTTTTTTTATGCTCGGAAAAATATTTTACTTCGCGTGCTTTGAAAGTCAATGCGAGTTGAAGAAACTCGAAACCTTATCGACTCAGCAGAAAGTATATACAAAAAAATGTTTTGATGAAGCGATTTTTTTGTTTTTCTGGGCATTAGGCGTAGGAAGATTTGCTTGACAACGCGAATAAAATTTTAACGTTCTCAACTTGTGTCCATTGTCTGTATAACGCCCACGCTTCTGTGGCTTTTAGCACACACTATAGTGGCCAACGCATTTGAATTCTAAGAAACTTTAGTTTCTGAAAACCGAGGAGGAAACGATCAATTTCGTTTCAATTGTTTCGACATCGTGCACATTTTATCATTCGCTTTTACACTTTTTGCACAATTGAAAAATTATTTTAAAAAATCTGAATATCAGCAGAGATTATTGACAAATATTTCTTTTTCAAAAATTATTGGGTATTTTTACACATGAACATTTATGAATTCAAGCACGATATTTCACCAGTTTTTTGATATTTGATTTTTTAATTTGTTTAAAACTTGTTTCAATTTCGAGTTTGAGGTAGTTCTATCAAAAAATGGTTTTTTAAAGATTTTTTTAACATTTGCAAAAACCTTCTTTGATAAAATGTGCGCGTTGTTGTGAAAGAAATAAAAAGGTTGATTTGAAAGGATCAGAGAATCAGCGAATACCTTAAATTCCTCTAAAAATGCAAATAACTAAAAATAAATAACAAAACATTATTTGTTTATAACCATTATTGTCAAAAAAAAATTATTATTAAATTAGAAAATCGATGATGATTATAATAAAAATACACAAAATTAATAATTCTATTAAATTAGAAAATTGATAATAATTATAATAAAAATATAAAATCTGTAAATATAATGTATAAATAAATATATAAATATAAAAAATATAAAAAATATAAAATATAAAAATAAAAAAAATATAAAATAAAATCTATCAAATAGAAAAAAATACTTTAATTTTTTACATGAATGTTTTCGATCTCTAAAGTCGATGAGTGTCTTGACGATGAAAATTTGAACCTTACAGCTCAGTTTCTGAGTAATTCATCGTGACTAATTCGAAAAAGTTGAAAATAATTTTTGACGGTTCGGTATATGTATACTGAGAGAAAAGAATGATAAATTTTAATATACAAAAGTGACAACTATACTAATCATTACGAAACTAATTATATTCTGTTTAGATTATATCCTAAATATAAACTTTATTTTACAATAAACATATATTTAGTTACAATAAAATACTCAGCATAGTTGTCACTTTATGATAAAATCGTCTATCGTGATTTCTCTCAGTGTAGTCAAAAGCTTGTGTGATTCGTGACTAATTCGAAAAAGTTGAAAATACAATTTTTGACACTTATTGGAAAGCTTTTTTTTATCTATATTTTTTTTAACTACATTGAGTATATTCCAAGAAAACGAGTGATTCTTCATTGATGCCAGACGCAACAAACGATCCCTCGCAGGTCATTCCAAGACTGTCCAACTGTTCTCGATAAGCAGCAAAAAGTTTGACCACATGAAGAGGCTGCTTCGAGTCCCTGTTATAATTTCTAATAATGTTCGTAAATGATTCATCAACGCGAATGCGTTAAACGGCGGGCAGACTCGGGTCGCGTCACTGCAAAAAAAAACTTGACTGGTACCGAGTTATGTTCTCCGTACGTGCGGATTCTTGCATGATAAAGAGGAACAGAAAAATATATGACGATCAGAGAGTACAAAAAATGTCGTGTTCGATGGAACAGCTGCCGCACGCGCCGAGAGAAAACTGTGATGAAAAATTTGCCCGGTGAATCATTTTAGAGCTTGAAAATTATTATCGAGAAAATGGCAGTCATATGGCTCAAGAATGTATTGAAATTTCAGTGGAAATATAATATCGCGTCATTACCATATTTTATCTTCAATATTTGTCACGAACCAATAGTAGAAATTTTTCCTCATCGACGTCTTCAATGTTCTATACTCTAAGTATGTTATTTAGAACGTCTCAAATGTCCTAAGTCCACTGAGAAAAAATGTTGATTGAATATTTATTGAATCAACAAAATTTTAATAGATTCAATCAACATTTTTTCTCAGTGTATGTTATTTAGAACGTGTTCAACATACTAAGTATATATGTTATTTGAAATATCCTACATATCCTAAATATGTTATTTATTCTAAATGTACTAAAAGTGTGTTATTTAAAACATCCTAAATGTCCCAAGTCCTAAGTGTATTATATAGCACTTCTTCAATGTTCTATATTCTAAATATATTAATTAGAGCGTCTCAAATGTCCTAAGTATGTATGTTATTTAGAACGTCTTTAATATTCTAATAAGCATGCTAATTAGAACATTTCAAATGTCCTAAGTATATTATTTAAAATATATCCTATTATATGCCCTGAATATATGTTCTTTAAAACATCCTAAATGTCCTAAGTGCGTTATGTAGAACTATCGAAACATTTTATGTTTTTTATTTAGAAAATACTAAGTATTCTAAATATATTTTGTTTATAATAACTCAATATTTAGGACATCCTTGTATTCTAAATATGCTATGTAGAACATCTTGTGACTTAAATATTTTGTTTAAAATACCCTGTTGCTCAAAATATTGTCCTAAATACTTTTTTTTGGTACATCCTTACTTTTTAATCGAAAAATAAATTATTAACTGATTTCCAATCATTAAATAACATTTAAAGTTTAGTCGATCTTATTATTGTAATGAAAGCACCAGTGCTCCAAGCATATATTCAGCATATATTCATTCATAGAATCCAAAAATATAATTTTTATTTATATATAAATAAGTGAATATATTCACTTTATTTCTAAATTTTATTTTGAATAAAAAATTTGGAATTTTTAATTAAGTTATTAATATTTAAAAGAACATGAAAATAAATGACTATATATGAATTCGTTTTCAATGAAAAATCAAAATATTTAATTATATTTACGTATTTGCGATAACGTTGAAAAATAAATGCGATTCGTTCAAACATTCGCCAGTGAAGAGTTACACTCTGAGCATAAAGTACATAAATAATATTAATGTCTTTGTTCATCTTGACCTGATTTTGCAGAATATTCTTATCAGCAATAATCATACTTCATTCGTTTGAAATTTCTTTATTCTTTTGCTGATAAAACGCCACAGATGCAAGGCGGGAAATGTCGCTTCACTCTGCTTGTTTATCGAGAAAATAAGAAGATGAAAAAAAAACATGTCACGCTTGATCTCAGCCACGAGTGAAATAGAAAACCGTTCTTGTAGCGTCGCAAAGTCATTTTTTTTCAACTTCTTATCAATTACATCATGCTCTGTCGTTCGAAGAAACATGAAAAGACAACGCATCTTTTTTTGATTCTATACGTGTACTCTCTTATGAAAAATATCAAACTATTTATCTTGTCAATTAAAAAAAAACTATATATATTAAATTAAAATTTTCTTCATTAGCTAAAGAATTGATGAAAGAACGAAATAAATGGAATTTGACAATCTTCTTCACTTTTCATGCAATTAATACATGTTTTAAGTCGTTTTCAATTAGTTTATTTTTTAAAATATAGAATATAAATTATCTATTTGTTAAAGTTTTACATTTTAAAAGATGATTGAGATTAAGAATTCTATAAAACCAACAATTATAGGAATTCAATTTTCATTTGACTAAAATTTTTTTGCCCTAAATTGGAGCTATGCAAATACCGCATATATTTTCGTGCAAAACCTCAAGGTGTATTTTTTTAAATTATTTATTATCTAGTTATCCATTTATTTATTATTTACGTTATTATTTCTGCTAACTTTAATAAAAAAAATTGTACTACAAAAATAGTTGAAATGGACAAGTGTATTGTACAATCAATGAAAATCAACGTAAATGGAAAATCACGTAAATTTATTTTTATTGAATTATTCATTCAATTTCTATGGAAAAATCATTAATATCAATTTGTTGAAGTTATCAATTTTTATTGAGGAAAATTCTAATGCAGAATACTTTGTAAAAATTTCATTCACGAAGAATTTTATAAAAATAATTATTGAAGAATTTTATAAATATAATCATTCAAGAAAAAAAAACGAAAAAAAATTAAAGAATTTAATAAAATTCTTCCTTAAATAATACAAACGATTATGAATGAATATTGAATATTTATTCAACTTGTCGGTAATTTTTTTTGTGCAGTTGTAAGACGCGAGCCAATGGACTCTTGTCAGAGGTGGAACGCATTTTTGGCAAATAGGTAAAGATCGAACGACGGAAGCGACGAATAAACTGAAATGGGTCGGTGCGTTCGGTCGCTCGCGTTTGCGATCACCCTGGCGGTGGGGTTCGTTCTCATTTCGGGACACCTCACCGGGCCCAATATTTGCGTTCGACAGGAACCGTAAGTCAAGCATCGAATCCACAAATTTCTAAAAAAAAAAGAATCTCCTAAGTGCGACTTTCAGCAATAACAAAAAATTTGATTTTCTGAAAAAAAAATTGTGAAAGTTACATTTTAAAAAATCTGTTAAATTTTTCAATCGTATGTTTCTTCAATTTTTCTCATTAAAAAAAAATTTCACTGATTATAAAAATCTCAGAGACAAGAATATTATGTTTGAAAAACTCTTCCAATCTTGAATTTCAGTTTTTAATTTTATTTTAGAAGTCAAAGATTTTTTTAATGTGTAGAACGAAATTGACAAATACATGAAAATATTTACGAAAATATAGACGATAGCGAAAAATATTGTAATTTTTTTTATGTCTATAGGTACACAATCTATGTTAATACATCGGAACAGAAGCCGTATAAGATTCGCGACAACACATGGTGTTTCAGTTTCCCACCAAGATGTTCGACTTACAAGACGAGTTACAAAATAATTTACAAAACACAGGTAAATCAAAAATGAAATAATTTTTGGCCTTTTTTCATTTTTGTACATTTACGAATTTTCTACATTTTCTATATATTTATTCAACCATTATATTTTTATTTTAACAATCTTTATGGATAATTGTAAAATTTTTCGTAGAATTACTATTTTTTAAAAATGTCAACGGGACTGGAAAAAAAATTATTAAAACGTAATTTTATTGCCAAAAACCATTTATTTATTTTTTTCCTCAAAATACCATGTAACTTTCACCCTCAAGCTCGCGGATGTAATTTTTTTTCAAAAACCATGAATCCAATTTTCATTCTAAAAACCACAAGTACAGCTTTTTTATAAATAGTAATAATGTATCTATTTATTGTTCACCAATAACTATGAATTTTGTTTTCGTTTTAAAACCCAAGAATCCAAATTTTCTCCTCCAAGTCATGAATTGAACTCTCGTACCAAACATTACAAATACGATTCTTTCTTCAAAAATCACGAAATTTTTTAAAATATTCTTAAAATTTTTATTTTTACTACAAATAAATATAATTTCAATAAATATAAAATAATATAAATATAATTTTTGTAATACACAGGCTTGTCGATGTATAAGTTTTTGGTGCGCAATTCACAAATTCAATCAAGATATCACAAAAAAATGTTTTTTTTTCCCCTGAATGCAGGCAATTCAAAAAACAAGACCGGTCGATGAGTGCTGCGAGGGTTACGGTCGGACAGTCGATGGAAACAAATGCATTGCGATTTGTTCAGAAACGTGTCTTCATGGCACTTGTATCGCACCCGATGTATGCAAATGTGAGACGGGATATGGCGGGCCTTCCTGTAACATTAGTAAGTTTGTTTAAATTTAAAAAAAACTCTTTATTTTCTTCGGATTTATATAATTTAACACTTTTTTTAAGGAATTACTTAAGGATGTTGTACCGTGAAATCGTTTTCGTTAGAATTTGATAAAAATTTGCATAGACGTTCTTTGACGCAATGTGCACGTGTATACCAAATTTTATAACATTTTCCCGTTCGGAAGTCGAGATATTTATTGGCAAAAATCGCATTTTTCGTTACTTCGCCTAAGAGCACGTGTTTGATATTTCGATTTTTAACAACAAATATCTCAACTTCGGCACGATGAAACCTTAGAAAATTTGGCATGAAGCTTTACACAACATTAAAGAATGTATGTTTAATTTAAATAAAAAATGTGTCGAATATTTTTTTCGACATTTTGTTAATTATATAACTAATACATTTGATCTTGGACGATCTTGTGCTTCGAGTATGTTATTCTCGAGATAATTTGTAACAACTTTTCTTAATAAACTTAGACTCACAAACTACTCGGTATGTGAGAAAAAATGAGCCGAAACTTTTTGATTGGACTGTCACGGTACAACATTCTTAAGGTGATATGGTCATGGTATCGTTTTTTACTTATTTTGTTAAAATTTTTCATAAACTTTCTTTACCGTCATATGTACATGTATGCTAATTTTTAGAAGGTTTCACCATGCGGAACTCGAGATATTTATTGGTAAAAATGACATTTTTTTGCATCCTTCCATAAGAGCGCATGTTAAATATTGCGA
>JAPYYW010002267.1:0-21589 GCA_030522545.1 Cremastinae sp. A BG-2022a | reverse complement strand
TCGTTTCAAAATACTTTTTAAAAATGTCAGTGCGGATGTATCCTATATTAAAAAAAGATGAAACCTATAATGAATTAATCGGAATAGAGTGCATTATGCGAAGTTGCATGAAGAATGCGTCTAGAAGAACAGAAAAATATCAATTCAAACATGTCAAGAATGAAAAAGCGGTCACGTTTTTTCTTGTGCTTCAAAAATTGAAAAAAAAAGAAATTCTAAAAATTTTGCGAATTTCAAGTATTTGACAAACGAGTCTCGGATGTAGACAAATATACCTAAATAGTTTGGAGATCATAAACATTAAAAAAGAAGAGAAAGTTCGTCGGGTGTAACGAGAAAACAAATTTCAAATTTCCAAAAATATACCTCGATTATATGGTATCCATTATGATGCATCGAGATTGAGGGAAAAACCCAACACGGTCATGATATTATTCAGATTTTCGACTCAATTTGGAATTAGTAGGCCGGTATAAAGTGTCGAGATAAGACGTGGTCTTGCAAGCAGTTCGTTACTGAAAAACATTTTGTAGAAATAATTCGACAAGTTCAATTGAGTGTCAGTTCCAATGTAATTTTTAATCATACGAAAAGTGAATAGTGTTTCAAATCTATAATATATTGTTTCGAAATACTTTTTAAAAAAATGTCGATGTGGATGAAAGTGCTGTTCAATTGATGCAAATAATCTCTATGCCCCTATTTTATTCTACGTAGTATTATTTCTGTTACATCAAATGTTCGCAGTCTTTTAAATTTGAATAGTTTTTGAATAGCGGTATATTGCTTCGAATAATTAAATTTTTCATCATAAATTATTAGTCCTATATTTTTTCATTGATCCATATATACTCGATGGTCCGATTTCAACTTGATATTAAAAAATACAAAAATATGGAGTTTTATATAGTGTGGTGGTGAAGTGAAGTGCGAGGCCCATGGAAAATATTGAGCAGAAAATTAGGGAGATTCACATCGTCTCTACGAATCACCCTTATTAAAGCTGATTTCGTCAAGAGAAAGGTAAGACATCGCTAATTGAAAATTTCATGGGTCTATACAAGACCCAGTGTTCTCAAAAAAAATTTGCAACATTTTTTAAAATTTTTATTTTATTTTAAAAGTTTATTCAATCAAATATCCTATTTAAAAAAAGGCATAAAGCCTATAATCAATTCATCGGAATAGAGCGTGTAGGTTATATAAAATATGCGCCTATAGAAGAATCGCAAAATTCATATTTTGTGAACAAAAAGCGGCCGCGTTGTTGTTTAAAATTTAAGAGGTTTCACCGTTTAGAAGTTGAGATATTATATTAATTATCAAAAATCACAATCTCTTGTACCTACCTACAAGAGCACATGTTAAATTTTACGGTTTTCAACATCAAATATCCATAGACTTCTATAAACGGTGAAACTTGTTGAAATTTCACAAAACTATTTGCATTGCATCAAAGAAGCTTACTTTCGTTTTAAAAAAATTCTAGAAATTTTTTTATTACTATCTTTATACACACCTATTAAGTACATATGACCTTCAATAATCTCTAAGTTTGAGTATGCTGTTCTTGAATCAATTTGGAACAACTTTTCTTTATAAACTGGAGCTCAAAAACTATGTCATCAAACGAAGAAAAACTGATTTAAAAATTGAATTACCTATATGTATAGCGATTTAGACATTTTAAGGTAAACGCATCAATAGTTAGGCATCTAAGAGTTTTCTAACTTAATCTTTATTTTAAAAATATTTAAACGAATAAATCTGCTTTGAATCCACATCTAAAATACTGTCTAATATTTTAGTGATCCAAAACTCATATTATGTCGTAATTTTAAATAATATTTCTAGTCAATAAACTCTTGAACGTTTGAACATGTAGGACGTCTCAATAGTTGGACAGAAAAATCAGCTCTGTCTATAGGGTTTTTATTCCAAGCGACAAGCTTATTTCAATAAATAAAAATTATAAAAAATCCACCTCTTTGTATGCAAAAAATAGTCCATACGATTTTATTGAGAAAAAAATCATTCAAACATTTGAAATGATATAGCATCTTCCAATTATTGGGTTATGTCCAACTATTAGGACGTTTACCTTATTACAGGCAATGAAGCATTGGAAAATTTTATCGACCATACTGTTGGCTTGTGCGTATATGTTTGCAATACCGCGGTAATGAAGTTCGAAACTTGATTAATCTAAATCCGTGGAGCGAATCGGTATGACTAATTGATCGAATATAGTCCCAGGAGGGAACGCAAAGGCTTTAGTGATTCTCGAAATCATGCAGCCGAATTATTCAGAGTGAGTTACAAGGGCCTGCATGATACTGCGTGGCTTGATCAATTTTGCCACCGAATTTGGACTTGGTGGACGCAAAAGAGCAAAAGCAAGTAATGTTTCATTGGTACAAGATGATTAAATTTTGTGAAATAAACGATACAATCGATTTCAATCTACATCGCCAGGTTGTCGCTCAAAGCCCTCGTTATTGGAAATGCTAAGCTTGTCTCCTGCGTATATATAGGTACAAGAAAGAGAGCAGTATGTTCTACCAGCGAGGTTGAAAGCTACCCAAGGAAATAAGGGAATGGCAAGATATCAGCTCGAGAAGAGATTAAAACGAGACAGGTATAATGGAATAATCGAATTTAACTCGTTTTTTTACCTTCTCCAATATAAAATAGCCTTTTGTCCATCAGAAATTTACTTGATTCGATATCTCCCGATGCTAACATACTCGATTCATATCGTGCTTCTCTTATGGCTACAGTCAAATAACAAAATTTTACCTCAGTCTGGTGACCTCGGATGAAAATATGAAAATATGTACATATGAAAATCATAAAAAGAATATATCTTAAATTCTTTTAAAAATTGAGTAAAGCTTTTTTTAAATACAATAAAAAGAGCTATATGCTAAATGTTAAGAAGTTCTGCCATCTAGAATTCAAGATATTTATTGTTGAAAATCGTAATATTTAACACGGACTCTTATGGGAGAGCATTGAAAACAGAAATTATATCTCGTTTTGTATATGGTGAAACTTCTTAAAATTTGACACTCTAATGAATGAATAGATTTATTTATGTCCTAGCACTGCCTGGAGCAAGTATTACAGTACTTACAGGTATTTAAATAAATAAAATAAACTTAAAACTAAGAATACAAAGTGATTAGTTGTACATGAAGCTATACAATGATGATAACAACTAAAAGGAATAATTTAATTTAGATCATATCAAAGTTGGATTATTGTTCATATTTTTGACAAAACCCTAAATAAACGATAAAACTACACTGAGTTGATTCAACAAAATTTCAGTTGATTCAATCAACATTTTTTCTCAGTGTATAAAACGATCTGAAACTCACATCAGCCAAATTACCACTTTGCCAGTTTTTTCGATAACTTTTTTTCTTTTTTGTTTTTCTCTCTATAATTTTTTTTTCCTTCCAACGTAAGCCTTTATCACCTTCATCGATAGGGGCTCGTAATGATATTACACACGTTTCTATCGGTATTTCGATCACGGCATAATCGATCGGTGCTCGTCAATTTCTCGTCTAAACGTCCGCGGACTTTGGAGCAACATTTGAAAGCGGGCGACGGATCACCGGTGATTCCATATATCCTTCCTATACCTCCTTCCACACTCCATCTCTAATACGCAGCCAATATATAGTCAAACTTTCATCTATATTCCGCGGCTCTCAAGGATTCCGAATCCATTCGGATATTTATCGACGTATCGACGTCACTCTCGAACCTTCCAATCACAACTTCTCCCATCTTGCACAGCCCCTCGTTTATAAAACGTGCTGAAATCCGATATCGCTGATAAAAGTATCTTAATTGAATGAAAATACATTGATGCGAAAAAGATAGCAAACGTAGCGTTAGTTAGCGTACTACCTGGGTATGTAATGGATTGTCTACGTTCGCCAAACTCACGAATACCTAGTTTAATTAACTTCTATACTGAATTCACAAAAAAAAATGAAAAAAGCATCATTTTTGGTTTTATGGAGAAAGTTCCTCTTGGTACCTCACGATTGTATTCCTGAAAGCTCAAATTTAAATCTTCTACTCAAGATTGATTGGGTTTTAAAAGAAACATTTTTTTGAAAATGACCGAACTTTGCAGAAAATTCACTCAAACGTCGTAAAGACATTTTTAAGTACCTGTAAAAAACTTATTTTAGTCATTAAAGAACGTCTCATTGTTGGGCTGTATATACAAGTAGAAATAGAAATAAGTAGAAAAATATCTTTATTCTCCAATTTCGTTGAATCGATCAGTTTAAATATTGATGCTGTATATAATTAATCTTGAATTGCAATTAAAGATGTATGGACAGACAATCCAAGGAAAAAGTAAATTCTTGAAATTAAATTCGTAAAATCCAAACTTTGGCTCTTGCTAAAAAGTTTCTACTTTTTTGAATCTTAGTTTAACTCTCAATTAGCAAATTGAGTATATTTTAACAATAATTTAAACATTTTTTATTGCTTAAATAATTAAAATAAATAATATTAGTAAATTGTTCTGAAACTTTGTCTATACGGAATGAACACTTCTACAAATATATCAAAAAAAATCACAAGAATCTCATATTAAAAAATTTGTATTCAGTGCAAATATTTACGAATTCTTCATAAGAAGCAATGTTAAATCTCAACAAGTTTGGCCATCGTCAAATCGTCGTTCAATTGAGATGGAATTGCTCCTATGCAAAATGATAACTAATACGAATATAAAAAAAAAATTCACGAGAATTTCATATTTAATTTTGTATTTAGTGTCAAATTACAAATTCTCCATAAGAAGCAATGTTAAATTTCAGCAACTTTGACATTTGATGACTCTTAAACCATTCGTAAGACGATTTTAAATTCAGCACAAAATTTGTTCATATGCTTAAGGTGATGTCGTAGATGTACCACGTGATACGTGAGTGCGAGAGAGATATTTGCAAAACGCGATTCGCTCAAACATGCAAATTATCGATATTTCTTCAAAATCTAAAAATCAGCCTATTTTTGTCACTAACCTGCATGGGCTGAACAAATATTATTTTTGTTGACAAAGAATTAAAGATATTTGAACCAATTGCATTCTCCGAGTGACTGTGAGATCTGCGGCATCGCCTTGAGAACAAATAATTATCAAAAATTAATAAAATTCTCATATTTTTAAAAATATCACTAATATATAATAAAGGGATGAATTTTAGGGAGACTTTGGGATGTAAAACGTGTAAGTCGATCTTGTAAAAAATAAGAATTTTCATAACTCCATACCCATTCTTATGTTTTACTGGAAGGAATTAATCGAAAGAAAAAAAAAATAGTTCCTTTTTCGGGCATCGGATTACTCTCGCTTGATGACTCTTAGCTTCGACTCTCGACCCTTTATCGTCGGGGCATTTGTGACGCCACGGACACCACACTTCCTCGTGCGTTAGAAACTCTCCCCCTTGACTCAGCCCCTTTTTCGCCTTACGAGCCTCGCCGATGTGAGGCTCGTACCGAGAGAGCGAAGAAAAGAATCACGAATCTTGCCGGGGTCGATACACCCCCTCTTCAATGTTCCACGAGCCGAGAAACGAGAAGTGCGCGTGCTCAACGGTAGAACTCGCGCAAACTCCCTCCTTCCCTCTCACGCCCTCTTTCCATCATCCCTTTTCCTCTCCCTTTTCTCGTATATTATTCGCGCACGTACACCCAACGAGGCAATATACCTTTGATACCGCATGTTCCATATAATAAAAAAAGCAATCCCCTGAATATTTTCTATATACACTGCGTGTAGGGAATAGAATTTCACTGCAAGAGAAAAAGTGTCGTTTCTTTCAAACTCAGACAAGCAAACTTGCTTTCGTACGAAATTCATTCGCACACGAGTTTAAACATTAAATCTGTCATTAAATCATATTTAGTTGTTTTATGAGAAACGTTCGAATGAAGACGTAAAAGTATTTCTATGAATATTCAATTTGTTGGACCGTGTGAATATGGTATTTGGATAGATCAACTTTTTATTTGTCAAAGTTTCTCCACTTTTACGTATACAGAGATAATGGGAAAAGAGCTAATAGTTTGTACAAGTGAAAGTGACTTTAACCCCGGAATCAATCCTGGTTAATTCGACCGGAAGATATTTTATTCAAGCCTGACAGAATTTGTCTGATTTTAAATCCAAAGGATTACACTCCACAGTCTGGATGAGCTTTTTTTGACAATCATTTCCGAATGGGCGAATCCATCACGAGGAAGGAAATAATATTTTTTTATTCTCAGTCCGCTACGTTTGAGCGACGAATAAAATCCTTCATTTATCGATCTCATCGTAAGACTCTATTAAAAATAATTCATATTCTTGCACCATTTCATGCAATCTCGAAGAAAGCAAATTATAATTGTTTATCGTTTTTTTTAAATAAATAACAGAAGAATTTTAGCATTGCACAACTCTCTTAATTAATCATTAAATCTGCATTAATTGTTTAAAAATTGTTCATCTGGAAATTGTAATGATGAAGCACAAAATGAAAATAGGAAAAAGTCGAGTCAGCTAAAACTTGTTACCTGAAAAAAAATTATATATGTATACAATATATGTATAATAAAAAAGTCCCACGAGATTTCGAAAGTTCTCACATCCCATTTAAACCCGTTCAATATTTATTTTTCCCTTAAATATTCGTATAAAATATGCAAATATTATGTGGCTATCTTATCTATACGTAAGCAATTCACGTGCATACTCACTTTTCGAAAGAGAAACGAGGCATGTGAACGTTAGTGGGGAACCGGGGAGAGTTTTCACGCAATTTTCACACAAAACTCCCGAAGACTCGCCCGCGAGGGGATAAAAGAGTGTGTATAGCTGTTGACGTTGCGACGCAAGCGCCGAGCAGGCATCTTTACAATCGTCGTACAGTCACAAAAAAAAATTACCAACAAAAAAAAACGAGCGCGAGTACTTAGACTTCCGTTACGATTTTCCATCCAAATGTTTTTTTTTCATTAATCTTTAATCAATTTTAAGACAGAGATGACCTTCGATATAAACCATTGATAATATAAAATTTACAAAAATCTTTCATCTATTGTTCATGACTTTTATGATAGTCGGAATGTTTGAAAAAAGTTTATATCATTTTTCCTCTGAAAAATATATTCAAAATAATAATAGTAAGTTGATGTTATTTTTTGATTATACAATCATCCCTAAAATTTTCATTTTATTCAAGATGCATTAAATTGCATTATCTACATGCTCATTATCTATATTTGATGAAGTTCTATGTTGATGAAACCTTGGAAATACCTAATGCTCGCCAAAGTCAAAGCTCATGTTAATTGAATTCGTTATTAAACTCATTTATCAAGTTCATCTCTGTCTCATGAGATGAATGTTCACGTTGAGGATTCCCTCGGGGATTCATCAAGAACCGTTTTTTTTTTCATCACGAGTTTCGTAACTTGCGCTCGTTATTTTTAAATAAAAAACGAACAGAACGTTAAAACTTTGAAACACGTGAATCGTAAGAGCTTAAAATATACGTAGACCAGATATGCAGAGACAGAGAGAGAGAGAGAGAGAGAAATACTTGAGGAAGGCGCGAATCCGTAAAATAATTTATACGATATACAACACTTGCCCCCCTTGGCCATGTAAATACAAAAATATACATGGAAATACTCGCAATGACAAAAACTCGGTGCAATTATCGTAGATATTTATTTCAACGTCCATTTATTTCCTCGTGAACGTACGTATGTTCGCATACATGCATTTTCATGCCATTTGGCGCAAGCCGCGCGTCACGCTGGGTGGACTAGTGACGTCACAAGGGCGGGGTTCTCGTTAACGGCCGTATATATTGGTCTCGCTCGCTCCTCCGTCATCCCTTTTGTGTATAACCTCTTTTTTCACCCCTGGAGCTCCTCGCCGAGCGAGGAGAGAGAGAGAGGGCGGAATAAGAGACGATGTAGAGGGAGAAAGAGAGTGAGAAAGGGGAAAAAGGGAGTGATTGCGCGCACGGGTAAGAGCAACACGTGGAAAGAGTCGACGTCTGATCGGACGCCCCGCAGTGGCGGTCGCACGCTCTCGGAAAAAGTGGGCCACCGGGTATTCTATATACTTTCTCTCTGCATTATATACGCGCATAAATATATGGATATAGATCTCGCAGACGTCTGACTGCTGCACGTACTCACTTGCCCCGATGTTGCCAGTCTCGATCATCAGCTTTACAGCGAGCTACATCAACCGCTCTTTTCTCTCTCTCTCTCTCTCTCACTTTTTCTCTATCTCCTCTGACTTTCTCTGCCTCTCTCTCTCTCTCTCTCTCTCTCTCTCTTTTTCACTCAACATTCCTATATATTTCCTCTTCTCTCTCTCTCTACTTCTAAATTTACGAACATATCAACAAATTTATCTCTCCTCTCCTCGCCAATGTGTCTTCTTGTTTACAACTCTCATTTCGAGCTTAAATCGGACCGATGCGTTCGTTTCACTTTTTCAAAGTATGACGCAAATTTTGCTCGATTTATTTGAATTATGAAGGTTGTAATGGAATGTCGAGGACTGGAGAATTGCCTGGAAATATAACGATTCGATGGAAAATAAAATTAGCTTTTCAATAAGTACGATATTTATATAGGTTACCGAACTTTATGGGAAGAAAAATACATTTGAAAATTATGATTTTGCTTCACGAATGGGGTTTAAGTATTCATTTGAGCAATTAATACGTGCAGACATTAGAGAATTACATGCATTATTGATATGATGTTCCTAGGAAGGTATTATTAATGATATATCGACAAAAAAATGTGAGGTCACCGAACAAATAAAAAAAATTTATCGAGTTGATTGACAGTTCACTGTGTCAAACCTCTTTCGTATTCGTTCAAAACAGTATCTAATTTTTAAAAGTATAAATTGATTCAAAACACTATTCTTCTGAAATGCATTAATAGAAGTGAATCTCGTATGAAAAAGTAAATAAAATAAAACTTTCTTCAAATTGAGGTTTTTTTATAATTTTAATTTTCAAACAGTGGTTGTATTGACTATAGTTTGAAGTTACGATCTCCTTAAATGAGAAAATCTTTTAATTATTGCTGAGATATTGGTTATTAAACAAATCGTTACTTTTGCAACACTATTCATATTATGGATTTGCGAAATCCGTTTTATCTAACTTGTCTTGACTTTTCTCGATTCGAGTCGTAAATATCGACCAGTCTTACGTTATTTTTGCAGTCTCATCGATTTGACGTGACAGCATTCAGTAAAATAAATTTCCCGAAGCTTTCTTTCCCAGTAATTAAAATTTTCTTCGGGCGATTAGGTAAATACTGTTTTCGAAGAAAAAATTACGCTAGCCAGTCACGCGAAGTGACTAGTTAAATTTTTAAGAGAGTCTGACCACGGTTTCCTTTTTTAAAATTACTTTCCCTCGGGTCTTTACACTCTGAGCCGACACACTGCGTTGCTTCGAATATGCAAACACTTGCAAAGCATGTATGGACACATTTTCCGGTGTAATAAACTTTTAGCCAACAATAAATCCAGGCACGTCGACCGAGTGCATTTCCACGAATTCCGAGTCCTTCGCCCGTCACTCGATAATTTAAAACAAAAATCGTATACACCGGGTTCAATTCCAGAGAGCATTTTACTCGGAACTGATGAACCTAAACTCTCAACTTGGTTTTTTTTCCCCCACAGATCCAGATTTTTCCCAGGTTATTATTTAAAGACTCTATACGGATTGGCATCGCTTCGGTATTCCCCAGTTCGAATACATTTAGAACTACTTCAGTGGGTTATTTCAAAAATTGAATTTAAAATTTGGACAATTCTCCAGGCAATGCAATAACTGTGATAGGATATCACATATACATATGTGTATTTCACTTCACTTTTATTAAGGGTGTTGAGTACGTAGAGCAAAAATTCAAAAACTTGGCAACGTTTTTCTCCCAAACAAAGCCATTTGAGAGTAAAAATATATTAAGGAAAATTTAAGAAAATTGCTTTTCTTTAATCAATTAAAGAAAAATAAATTTGAAATTCCAGGTCATCCATGACAGGTTTACTCTCCATGCGATTGCACAAAAAAATGATGAATTTTTTTTGAAAAAATAAATGAAGCTTCTTTAACGTTATACTAAGATCAGTAGAAAATTTCACTTAAATTAGGAGGCTACTGAGATATTTATTATACAAATTTGTAACCTTTAATACGTACTCTTATGGAAAGGTACAAAAAATAGTCATTTTATAAAGCAATATCTTAATTTTATAAAACAATACTTAATATTATGTAAAATTTTCAAAAATTTTCCATCACTTTCGATTTTGAGCACATCCTTAAGACGCTTGATAGAGTCTCGAAACAAATACAAGTTACGTGACGTGTTTTACCAATATATATTATACCTAGCATCTCTTTTCATCCCAACTTGGACCGTGCTATGTCCCCGTTTATTGGTTTTGCTTCTTTTGCTGCATCGACAATCGCCTTGGGGAACATCGTCCTGACAATTCTCAACTGACGATACGAGGGATTCTTATGGGATAGAATTAGAGGATTAAGAGAGAATGTACACCAGAGAGACTATACATGAGTGTTCTATTCGTGGTTTCCTCTTTGTGCAGATCTTCGTAACTCCACTTTGCACTCCGTCTATACCATCGCTTCGTCTACACCAGCACTTCGTTCATACCACCACTGTCTGCTTGCACACACTACACGAAGCAACCTGAGTCAAGGCTACTATAGAAGGTGTGTGAACGAATCCTATCGTTAATAGCAAAAACTTATTTTGCATATGGCAAAGTGGGTTTTGTCGGACTGCACTTGTAATTTCTTCTTTCTATTGTAACTTCGCGGAACTTCATTGTACTGCTTACCTATACGTATTGGTTTAACTTCGACGACCTGGCAATAGCATAGAGGGCTATAGTTGGCTCATGTTGACGTAATTTGACCAACGTTGGTTGCTCTTTTAAAGTCGTCTTTTCTCAACATCAATCAACAAAAAGACGTTGAGCTAACAGAACCTATAGTAACCTTGCCAGACGTTAAGTTCCCATCAATTGGAAGTTGGTTTTAGTTTATTTAAAGAGTTGAGACAGCAGTTGGTTGTTGGCCTATGTTGTTTTACATTATACAACTCAGTGTTGACCAAACGTGTTGAGACAACATAAAACGGAGGGTCCTAAAGTATTCAATTTGTCAACTGCCTCGGAGCTACTGCCTCATATTTGGAAAGATGAGACTATATAGGCAGTTTGCATTTTTAAGTAGTTAGACTCTGATTAATTTGGGAATCCCTGGATAATCATTCCAATTCTGACGACGTAAATTCTTTACAGTATCATCTGACCTTATAGTTTATTATAAATTGTTGTGCATTAATTACAGTTAAACATTACAATACCGTTAAATATTTTACAAAAAATTTGTAAACAGTGTTTTATATAGTAAAATATTGAATCATTCTAAAAGTACTTAACAGTAATTAAATATTTGATTACAAATAAATATTCATCAGAGATAGAGAAATTTTACAATGTGATTTTGTTCAACATCGACCTGCATCGAAAATAACAATTTTATGAAATATAATTTGTCTCATGCCTATTCAAGATATGCATAAATCTAACTTTAATCGTAGCGGAATTTAAGCGAACTTTGTTACGGCGATGACCCGAGGGTTCAAGAGGTTATACCTCCGTGAGAGAGGCGTTGGTGAAAATCATAGTCGGAGTGGGAGAAAAAGAGGAAAGGCGAAGAGAGTCGCACACAAAACCAACATTTACGATGGAAACGAAATTTTCGGACCCGTTCTCTGTCATGCTAATTTATCGAAAAAGTCGAAAAGCCCTTTTCCGAGACTGCAAGGCTGACTGAGTTTCGCGCAGAGTTGAATAAAAATAATGGAAGAAAAATTAAAGAGGACCGGAGAACAAAAACGCAGCGGGACAGAGCAAAAGGAAAAATAAGAGAAAAAAAAGAGGAAATACGAGCGAGATAAAAACAGAGCGATACGGTGATAAAGGTAAATGGAGCGAGCGAGCAGCGCAGAGCTCTCGCTTTGACCAATGGAAAATTTTGGTCGGTTGTTATTTCCGGAATGATATTTCAAGTCCAAAATTTTCCTACCTAGTCCCTCAACAGGCTCGTTTCTTCGCAGTTCGACGCTTCGAGAGATTTTCCCGGAGAGACGTAAAAAAAAAAGTCGAAACGCCTTGAGCGTCTTTTTTCAATTATCGTCGTTATTTTCCTTCTTCATAGCAATGGACAAAACTCCCTCGTGGCTACAACGCGAACATTTAACTGCGTCATTGATCCAAGCCGTGTAGGCCAGTTGGATGTAGATGTCTTATTAACGCATTCATTATAATTTGCATAGCGCACTGTATACGTATTCGTTAACTACTTTTTTTCAGGTTTTATTTTCAGACCGTATTTCAACAGTTAAGAATTCATTATTATTTTAGCTGAAAATGATTCTCGTTAAGAATTTTTTTCCAGGTTATAATACAGACTCTATAAAAAATGAACACTAAATTAAAGATACTAGAGAAATATTCAGGATATGTCCGATATACTACTGGCATATTATTTTTTATCGTATCTACTGAGGATGTCTATAAAAAATTTTCATTAAAAACGAAATATATTTTTCTGGGATCAAATGATTGGAAAAGTTTCCAGCTACGAAATCCGTACAAAAGACATGTCCTTGCCAACTTTTTAATGGAGATTTTTGATTGAAAATCTTATTTTTAACACCCAGTTGATATAAAAATTCGATTTGTTGACCTTCTACAAAAACATTTAATTATTTAATTTAGCACTTAACATTTTGAAACCTGTAAGATATATAGAGAACAATTTGATATTACAGGTTTTTGCATTAATTTTTAACAATAAATAATAAAATAAATATAAATATAAAATAGTACACAGGTTTATAATAATTAATAGGTTTTCTAATTTTTATCACAAAGACAACTCATGTATTATAATTTCAATACTACGAAATATAGTATTTGAATAAAAACAATAATTTTTAATACCTTAAAATTTAAGGTATTCTTTGCACGTAGGGGCAGATTTTGCAGAGGCTAAAGGAGGGCCCTTAACAAACTTAAAAAAAAAACTTGTAAATACGATTGTTAAATTACATTAAAATGATAATAAGTCGATACTTATAGATATCACATTCAATTATCAAAAATTAAACATGATTTTATGTTTATTTTCAAATTATTATAAAATTACATTTTTGAGGTTATACAAGGGGGCTCCGAGTTTCGAATCGAAATAATTCTTCCAAATGTTCGATGGCCCTACATTTTTATGCGATAAATAAGTTCCTCACGTTAAAATATATTTATACTATAGTTTTTATTCATTATCTCAAGATAGTAAAGAATGAGTAAATTTTTCAATTGAAGTGGAGAAGAGACGTTTCTGCATTAATACCTATGCCAAAAACAGTATTTTCAAAACAATAATTATCTGTTAAAACCTCGGTAACCTATCTTTTTTTTATAAAACGTTTAAAAAAGTTATTTTTAATAATTTAAAAATGAATTAGGCCATTCCGAAGATATTTATTTAGTGCAAAAAATACCTTAATTATTTATTTTAATATTTTTCAACTGCAGTGAAATAGTACGCTTAAAAAATAGTTAAAAAAAAAAGTATTCAACACGAATTGAAAGACATTCTTAATTATACACTGCAGCATAAAAAACCGGTTATTCCGAGTCACTAACCAAAAATTTTCCAGCTTTGTAGTTCTCGCATGAGAAGGAATTTTTCGAAGCTTTTTTTCCCAGCATTTTACCGGGCCGATTAAAAGTCTGGTACTCATGGAAAAGCAGTGAAACGACGGGAGCTGTTCAGGGGTGAACGTCGCGTTGTTTTAAACGAGTGTCGGGGTATTTACCGCGAGACTGGCAATGAAGTTTACCTAATTAATAAACTAAAACCCTCCCCTGGCTTTCATCCTGATATTCGTGTACAAATACGAACATATACACGGGCGTACAATAATAATACCCTGATGTGTGGACGCCATGAATGTGAAGCTTAAAGTACACAGTAACTGCCTGAAGGAAAATTACTACACTCTGGATGGGGTGGGGGGGGAGCCCTGTCGAACCCGTCACAAACACATCACCGAGGCTCACCCCTTTCTCTTCCTCTTCTTTTTTGCCTCCCCCCGCATCCCCGGCCCTGCTCATTCCTCTCACTCTCCCTTTCAAGCCTTAGCTCTCTCGACTTGCCGATGGCTCATGCAATTAGTTTGCCGATCAAGGGACATATATTATAGAGAGGTGGCTTGCCGATCGGTCCCCATAAACCGCGACTATAATCGCTCTAATACATGTAATAACTAGCATCAGGTTATTGTGGCTCGCTTCCCTCATAGTCCCTCTCTACCTCACGGGATATCTTTAAATAATGGCGCCCGCATAATTTTCCTTTTGCCGGATCCTTTATAAATTTAGGAGGGTACGCGCTTATATCGCATAAATAAATATCTTTGGCACGCACGCTCGAAATTTTCTTCAACGTTGCTTCAAATTAATTTTATAATAAGATGTTATTTGAAAATTTTAATACATATTTGTTTGATTTATCTGAATTATTTTTATATTTTTTTATTGTCAACACGTGTCTTTTAGAAAAATATTTAATCTAAGACCATAGCAACCAGATACAAACAAAAACTGAATTTCCATTTGAGAATTTTAATACATATTTGTTAGGGTTACGCCGAATATTTGTATTTTAAATAAACGATTTATCTGAATTATTTGAATGTTTTTTATTCTCAACACATGTCTTTTAGAGAAACATTCAATTTTACTTTTTTTTTAACGATAGCAACCAGATACAAAAAAAAACTAACTTTCCATATAATAGAATACTTCCAGAATAACAGAATTCTGATTTACTTAAAGTTTAATTAAAAGTAATTTATATTAATTAATCGTTCGTAAATATAATTTTATAGTTAACGTTATAAAGATTTATAATGATACCGAGAGGCTTGGTAGAGTCTCGGGATAAGTACATGTCGAGGGATACTACTAAAGCATCTTATCAAAGTAGTAGAAAACGTAAAAAAGCGAAAGAGATTAAGAAAGAAGATGAAGGAGAAGAGTATAGATAGTGAAAAAATACGGACAAAAAACGTTAGAAACCATGTCGAAAAAATGGAAGATAATGAAAGAGTGAAAAATGATGTAAGAGAGACTAAAAGAGAATAAAAGAATATAATATTTACCGGAAAAAAACAATGTAGAACTGCAAGAAAATGACGATGACAAAAGAGAGCCAAGAAAATAAGAATGAGAGAAAATGCACGAAAAAAACATTTCATGATATTTCTTGATGACATCTCTAAATCGTGAAATGTCAAAGTATGGGACAGACAATCTCAGCAAAAAATAAACTCTTGACAAATTCGTTTAAATCAATCATTTCGTCGCGCAAAAATTTTCAGGAATTACCTATTATGAAGTCGATATCGTCGAGGACACGAAAATATATATCATCGATTAAAATTTTAAGATTTTCCTATTTTCGATTCTCGATAAATCAGGCTGGACGTTCTCGAACAGGCTAAATTTTCTCAGCTCGTGTGAAAAAATGCTTGCAACACAATTTTCTATTATTTATATTCACTATACCTGAATAGTTCGAGGATCGTATAAACATTAAAAAAAAAAGAGAAAAAAAATTCGTCATGCGTAATGAGGAAAAAAAATTTCAAATTTTCGAGAATACCTCGATTATTGTTTATTCATGGTGATTCGTCGAGGTCGAGTGAAGAACCGAACACGGTCTTGATTGTTTGGATTTTCGATTGAATTTGGCATCATTAAGCTGGTATAATAAAGTGTCAGGTATCGCCAGGTAGTTCATTACTAAAAAACATTTCGCAGAAATAATTCGACAAGTTGAATTGAGTGTCAGTTTCAGTGTAATTTTCAATCATACGAAAAGTGAATAGTTATATGTTTTTAATTTATAATATCGTTTCAAAATACTTGTTAAAAAATGTAAGTGGGAGTGTATCCCATATGAAACCTCTAATCAATTAATCGGAATAGAGCGCATAAAACCCTTAGAAGAACAGCAAAATATCAATTAAAACATGTCAAAAAAGCGGCCGCGTTGTCGCTCGTTTTAGTAAAACGTTATTCTGAAATTTTGTCTATACAAAATGAACATTGCTACAAATATATTAAAAAAAACATTCACAAGAATCTCATTTTTTAAAATTTGTATTCAGTGCAAATTTACAAATTCTCCATAAGAAGCAAAATGTTAAATCTCAACAACTTTGAAGTTCAATAACTCTTAAACTATTCAGTAAAACGATTTCAAAATTGGCACATAATTTGTTCGTAAATTAACAAACAAAATACCAAAATTTTGTCAAATTCTTCTATTTTTCAAAATACATATCGCTCATACATCTTTAACCGATTTGAATGAATAAAAAACAAATCGAAAGAAAAAATACGACTTCAGTCAATAAATTCTCATAAGATTTTCGATTGCTCGGTGCATGTAGTCAAAATAAAAGCGGATTGAATTTAGAATTTGACAAACGCAACCCGATTTTACAGTCTAAGAAGAGTGTAGAGTCTTGGTGCCCGGTCATGCTCGGAATCGCGCTCGTGCTCGGTCGATCGGCTGCTCGTCCGCTTTTATTACTTGGCGTCGATGCGCTACTGCGTCTTTTGATACCCGCGCCGGTCAATGCAGAACCGAAACCGAGCGATAAAATGTAGGGAAAAACGAGAAGATGGAAAACACGAAGATAAAAGAAAGACAAGAACAATTCGAAAAGCCGAAACCGTGGAAAGAAGAATGATACTGAGAGCACAGTAAAAAAAAAAGAAGAAAAGAAAAGAAAAAGAAAAACGAGGAAGAAAAGACGTATTGAAGAGCGAGGGGAAAAGGGAGAAATCGTTGTACGTTATTCCCGGATTTATTATTCTCTGTAGCGCCTTTGAACTGGGTAGAGACCAGAAGAATCTCGCTCTCTCACGAGATAGCAAGTTGCGATCCCAGGAGAGGACTCTGTTGAACTGCTCCGAATGTTAGTCAAGACGATTTAACCATCAGACGTAGTAAAAGGTGAGAGAGTATAGCAGGAGAAAAAGAAACTCTCTCTCTCTCTCTCTCTCTCTCTCTCTCTTCTGCTTATCTGTCTGATTCGCTTGCGATTCGAGTTTTTTCAGTCCTAAATATATATTTGGTCACTCATACCACCGTACATTAATAAGGAGTTATGACCAAGCCAGATCGATGTAATAGCTTCGGAAAATGGAGGAAATATGTGGGAACGAACGTGCGAACTTGAGTATGAAAGTAAAGTTTGGAAATGCGTAGCTCCGGGCCAGGATGCACTTTTCTCGGTCCGGCCAGTGAACAAGGGACATAATATGTCAGCCCACGGGCGTGTTATAGTAACATTTGAGATTTGTCCATTGAGACCCGAGAACATTGTTCAACTTGCTACAAGTTTCATTTTTATGACTTCTCTACGGAAAATACGATCGTTAGATATCATTATATTGTGATTTATAATGCTACATTACCAGCTATTTCTCTATTTATACCGCCTTGTCATTTAAGGTAGGAGTCGCGTAAAATCGTTTGAGACAGAATTTCTTAAAAATTTGCACAAATTTTCTTTGAGGTCTTGTTGAAATGTATGTCAAATTTTATGAAGCCTCATCGTCTAGTAATTAAGATATTAATTGTTGAAAGTCGTCATATTTTTTGATTTTTCATAAGAGCCTATGTTAAAAGTGATAATTTTTTGTAATAAATATCTCGATAACCACATAGCTCTTTAAATTTTGCACACATGTTAATATGATGTCAAAGAAGATCGGTAAAAATTTTGAAAAAATTCTGTCTCGAGAAAATTCAAGTGATGATTTTACATTTAGTCAACACGTACAGCCAATTTTTTGAATAGACTGTCATACGATTCCTACCTTAAATATGCAAGAAGCACACTAGGTAAGGGTTGACAAAACAATTCCATTGCTAGGGGAATGCTGGAAATCGAGGAAATTATGGAAGGAGTGTTCCTATGTAAAACCCCGAAAAAAATAAGTGATGGTTGCGTCCCCCATCCTCTCTTTCTCCATAAAAAGTTATAGGGGTTCAAAGTTTTTAATTTTACACGCTTAAATGTAAAATGGGGGAGGGGACTCTCCATTAAAAGTTTTACATATTCTCGTACAACACGCTATCAGAAAATTCGTTTCACGTAGGTGGATCGAGAACTTCTTTGATGGGGGTTACAGTTCTTATATATACTTTGTAAAATTCCAACAGGAAATTTATAGTTTTCTAACTCCCAATACCCCTTCCGAAAGGTTTTGAAAAGGTTCTACAAAGAAACTACGAATTTTCTGATGCTGTTTTACAAAAATATCTAATGTGGGCTCCTCTCCAAAACTTTACCCTTGGATCTCCCACGGTGGTATATCAAGATCCACATACTAGTCATGAAATGTGAATTTTTTAAATTTCAATCAAGTTGGAGAGATATATACTTCTTTGGAGAGGGGGAGGGGGTGTCCTCATCATTGCATCGAAAGACCTCCCACTAAAATTTTCTTTAAATCTTGAACTTCATTTTTTATGGGATTCTTTTTGAAATCTTTACCGGATTATGTAATTAAAAATAATAGAAATATTTTTTGTTGTTGCAAAGTTTATCTGATCTAACCAAATTTTCAATTCGATATGTTCAAGGATATGTTTCTGCAAATTGAATAAAATTTTGTACGAATAAAGAAAGCTCCCAAAAACTGTTTTTTCTAAAATAAAAAGTAGCCAAGTAATGAAGGGATAGTTCGTTGTATTTGTGTTCTTAATGTTCTTAGGTTTTTTAAATGCATCAATTTGTTTATTTTTAATAATAAACAAAAAAGGTAAAAAAAAGAATTGTGATCATACAATGACCAAGAATTAATAAAGTTTTTTTTGTGACTATAAGTTTGAATCGGTTGATCAAAAATTAGATAAATGACATGAGAAAATTAAATTTTCATCAAAACTTTTTTAAAAAAAATTTTAATACTGTAAAAACTTGGTGTGCATAGCTAATTTTTATTATTGGGCGAAGATATATAAGGGATACAATATGTATAATAAATATGAATGAATTAAAAGAAGTGTTTCTTATGGGTTTTTGAACTTTAGTCAGTGCAAATTAAACAAAATTTTGTACGAATAAAGAAATCATTCCTACGTTGATTCAATTCAAATATAATTATTACAAATGAAGAAGTATTGTATCGATTAAATATTTGAAAACTATAAATTATTTTTCACCGTTATAGTTTCACCAAGCATGACTTCGGAATTTGTTGTATGATGAATCGAGGCTTGCAAAGCAATTTTGAGGAGTGGATCGAATACACGTGACGTTTTTGTTCAACGTCGAATATCCAATATTTCTTATGTCAAGAGATTGTGGTTCCAATAAAGATAGTCACGCGAATTTTTTTAACCCGATCGCGCGCATGTGCGTGAGCGAGGAGAACCAATAGTATATTGGCTGGTATATACGTATCGTGCCCGACATTTGCGCATTGAAGAACAACTTCTCCGGGTTGAATGCTTTTCGCTGCGGTGACAGGTAATACGTTTCTTCACGTAAATATACAGCCACCGATAAAAATTCTCATCTGACGACAATATTTTATTCCTCACAGAAATTCTGGGAGGAACACAAGCTCTCTTTGCTGAAAACAGATTTGCATGACGGGTATACGCAAAGTTTGCACGTCGTCGAATTTTTTCTTCCTCCAGTCATCTAGAAAGAATCTTATTTTTACACGTCACTATGGGCTCCAATTTTTATTTTTATTTCCATTATTTCTTGAATTTTTATTGAAATAAATATAGAAATATTTTTTGAGTGTAATCATTCGTGAAGGAATGAACTGTATGTGAAGATAAAAATCATTTCGCTTTTGGTTCAATCGCCCTAGGGACTATTTTTTCGATTTCTCTTTAAACACCAATCGGTCTCTTTGATATCCTTCATACAGTGTTCTGTTTCAATATTTGTTCATGTCTAGTGAAAAAATATACAAATCCATTGTTTGAGTACAATTTTTTGAACACGAATGGATAATTTGAAGGTAAACAATAACTTTCGACCTCCCTTTCAATCGTTCTATCAATCAAATTTATATATTCACCTCATCAATCGTTCACGTGCAGTTTTAGATTTGACTTCTTTTTAATTTCTAGTGAAAAAAATCAAAAATATTTTATCTGCATACATCTTACAAACATGAAATTGTGTAAAAATACATTTTTACAGGTGTAAACCTGTATATAATGTTAATGTCATAAATATCTTTAAACTAATTGATATAAATGTATTACTAATTTTCTATTACTAGTATTACTAGTTTTTTAAACAATCCTAAGATTTTGATTTTTATAATTTTCATACATACATAGCAAGTACAGGTCACCTTGGAGGACCTAGAATTTTCAGAATGCTATTCTTGAATAACTTTTAGTAACTTAATAAACTTTTTCTGAAAAACCACATGGTACGGAGATCAACTAAGAATTTTTTAAAAATTCAAACTTATTCAAATTGCACAGATGTTTGGATAATGTGTTAAATAACATGTATGTCAAATTTCAACCATTTCTTAATTCAACTCGTTTGTGGATATACTACCTTAGGGTAGTTCTATAATTTATCGATTATTTAAGAATTTGTTGAAAATTGGTACAATCATTCTTTGGTATGTTACGCATATGCGTACAAAATTTTAAGAGATTTCACCACGTAGAAATTGAGATATTTATCGTTAAAAATCCAAGTTTTCAGTGCTCTCCCATAAGAGCCTGTTTTAAATATTGCGATTTTCAATCCTAAATATCTTGAAATTTAGATGGTGAACCTTCTTAAAATTTAACATAGCTCTTTATTGTACTTGAAAGAAGCTTCCTCAAGATTTTTAAAAAAATCTTAAGATTATTAATTTTTTGATTTTCATACATACGTAGCAAGCACAAATCACCTTAGATGACCTTGAATTTTGAGTATGTTGTTCTTGAAACAATGACCAACAACTTTTCTTAATTGACTTAAGCTCTAAAACCATATAGTATGAAGATAAATTGAAATAAATACTTTTGATTTGACTGTACCTATATAGAACTACCTTAAGGTGATATGGCCATGGCAGTAAAACGACAAATTTTCGACTCAGTTTATCTCATGGACAAAGTGGTTTGCGAGTAAAAGTTCATTAAGAAAAGTTGTTGCAAATTGGCTAAAGAACAACATACTCGAAATACAAGGTCGTCCAAGTTGACGTGTGCTTGTTATGTAATTAACAAAATTAAAAAAAAAAATACTCACTTAAGAAAAAAAACTAAACAAAGCTTCTTCGATATTGTATAAAAATGTGTGCAAAATTTTAGAAAGCTTCACCACGTAGAAGTTGAGATATTTATTG
>JAPYYW010002266.1:0-37024 GCA_030522545.1 Cremastinae sp. A BG-2022a | reverse complement strand
AATTTTATGCAGATGGTAATATTTAAACAAAATTTACAGCCGAAATAAACATTTCTCCCATTTACTTCCATGTATAAGCTTAGTTAAAAAAAAAATAATAATTTCTAAAATATGACATGGTTGATCGACTTCAAATTCATACGATCTACGTTTTTTAAATTTTTGATTCATTTTTTTTTGAGTTGATGGTAACATTTTAAACATAGTTTCTATCAATACCATGTGATACCAGCTTAAATTCATTAGAAAAAGTTTTTACTAATTTAATCAAGGACGACATATTTTAAATTCAAGGTCAGCCAAGGTGATCCGTACTTCATACGTATATATAAAAATTAAACAAAAAATTTATTTAGAATTTTTTTAAAAAACTAATTGAAGTTTTTTTGAAGTATTATAAAAAGCTGTACCAAATTTTAAGAAGTTCTACTTCTTAGAAGTCAAGATATCAAGATTTGAAGACTGCACTATTTAACACGTGCTCTTGTATGGGAAAGTAGAAAAATAGATGATTTTCGATAATGAATATCTCGAATTCTATGCAGAGAAACGTCTCAAAATTTAACACAAATATGCATATGGCATCAAAGATATAGTTTATGCAAAATTTTAACAAATTCCTAAAAAAAAATCGTTTCGTGGATGTACTACCTTAAGGCCGCCTCGTACACTTACGACACCCTGCTCGTCGCCGATGGACGATCCAAAAACAAGAAACAACCGAGCACCGCCTGCCATCAGAATCCCCCGAGCTCCAATCTCGAGGTCAACGAACATTCGTCCGAAGCGACCGAGGCACCCAAAACGGGCAGATACGTCTGTTGCGAGTGTGGTAAGTCTCACCCTGTTGTACATCATCTCAACCGCATCTTCACTAAAAATCTGATGCATTTTATCGGATAAACGTTTCGACACTTTTGGTATCAACGCAATTACTAGCTGATTAAATTGATAATCTTGGGAGTGACGTTCAATCTTCACTAAAAATCTGATGCATTTTATCGGATACGTTTCGATACTTTTAATATTTTCAATTATTAGCTGATTAAATTGCTAATTTTTAGGACATCTTTGAGGTCGTTGGTCTGTGGCAGTTGAATATCTAAACATTTATTCTGCTTTTATGACGTTTAAAGTCATTTGCTAGATTAAGTTTATTGAGAATAGTTGTTGCGAATTAATTAAAGAACGATATATTTGGTATATAATTGAAATATAATTGAAAAATCATTTAGATAGATTTTTCTAATAAACTATACAAAGTTTTGCCAATGTTATGCAAAACTCTGTAAAATTTTAAGAGACTTTAGCAGAAAATAAATTTAAAATAGTAATTTATTTATGCAAATAATCGACGTTTATTTTACAAACCAACTACCTTGAGGGTGTTGAGTCCTTAGAGCGAAAAATTAAAAGTTTGACGACGTTTTTCTCCTATATATGAATAAGTAATTTGAGATTAAAAATTTATTAATAAAAGTTGCTGCAAATCAGAAAAACATATATTTGAAATTCAAAGTCATCCAATATGACAGATCTACTCTCTGTGTGATTGCACAAAAAAATTATGAAATTATTTTGAAAAATTAGATAAAGCTTCTTCAACTCCATACAAAGATCAGTGCAAAATTCCACTCAAATTAGGAAGCTCATCGTTATTGAATGTGAGATATATAATTGCAACTTCAGATACGTGCTCTTATGAGAAGGTACCAAAAATAGCCATTTTTAACAATTAATATCTTAGTAGCTTCCTAATGGTCGTGAAATATTTACACAACCATTTCGAGATGTTACATAAAAATATTATATAAAATTTTCAAAAATTTTCCATCATTTTCGCTTTCGAGCCCAACTATTGTGACGTTTACTTCAATTATTTGGTATAATTTGTAAAATTCCTCTTCTTTTTGTTCTGGGAAAAAATAGGAAAGCAGTACGCGACGTCTTCGAATTTATCGCGACACAAGCAGACTCATCGGAGCATCGATTCGCAATCGGCGAAAAAATGCATCCACTGCGGGAAGGCCTACGTCAGCATGCCCGCCCTGGCGATGCACGTTCTCACTCACAAATTGACCCACAGTTGCGGCGTTTGCGGGAAAATGTTCTCCAGGCCGTGGCTGCTCCAGGGCCACCTGCGGAGTCACACCGGCGAGAAACCGTACGGCTGCGCCCACTGCGGCAAAGCCTTCGCCGACCGGTCGAACCTCCGGGCTCACATGCAGACACACTCCTCGGACAAAAACTACGAGTGTCCCAAGTGTCACAAGTCCTTCGCCCTTAAATCCTATCTGAACAAGCACCTCGAATCGGCCTGCCAGAGGGACAATTGCGACGAGAACAGCTTCGAAACTGACATACCCGGACCTTACGGGCCCGTCTCGTCATCGAACAATTCCACCTCGGAGGTTACATCTTTTTTTTTTCACTATAACAATAATGTCTTCTAAGAAGGTTCTATCGTTCATCAGTCATCTATATAAAATATGCAAATTATTTCGTATACTTTATTTGAAAATTGCGAAATTGATTAGAATGCGATTTTACGATACACTGAGAAAAAATGTTGATCGAATCTACTGAAATTTTGTTGAATCAACAAAATTTCAGTTAATTCAACCAATATTTATTGAATCAACAAAATTTTAGTAGATTCAATCAACATTTTTTCTCAGTGTAGATTACGAAAAGTTGCAATTTTCAAGGATAAATATTTCAATTTCCAGACAACAGGTGTTGTCTGGATTAAGGGGTTTTGGTACAGCTGTTGAAAATAAATGAAGTTTTACGTGCTAAAAGTATAGGGAATCGAAATTTGTTAAGAACACGATGAAAATTTGAAAGAACGTTCTTTGTCACTAAACAAATTTATATATAAATTCAAAAAAAAAAATTGTCTACGTTGTTTTCGAGTAATCAAGTTACATTCTTATACACGTTATATTCTTATACAAGGAAAGTATAACTATATTATCTCAAAAATAATATTTCATGGTTCAATTGTTCGGAAAATACGTAGAGGAAAATTCTAAAAAAATTCGTGTTTACGCAATCCATATGAAAGAATATCCTCTCCAAATTTGAACGAATTTTTATCATTCCGTTATGGTGTACCGAAACACCTTAATAAATAAACAACGATTAATAAATCATGAGAAAATTTGGAAAATAATTTTTATTCGATAAACGATAAAACCTCTTTAAAAGCCGAATACTTTTTAATCATAGTCGTCAGTGTTTTATAACTGGAAACTTTTAAATCACTTTATCTCAGAAAAATGCATTTCTATTTAAATTTAAATTTTTCTATCCTATAAATGTTATTAAAAAATCGCATTTATTTTCTACGTACGCTATAATCACGCTTTTTGTCTGCTCGGTTACAGAATGAGCCATTTTCACGGATTATACACGGAGTTAATGAGGAGAGAACCTGAGCCTATCTCGAGTCCTTAATTACGGAGAAGCTTCGAGAAATGATGAACACGGGGAAGAAAAGCGAGAAGATAGGTTACGAAAATTTTTCTGTTATTCGAGAAAGCCCAGAAACGTCCATTCCAGTTGGTTAGCTATAATTTATTGTTTTTCCTGAAAATCGAACTGAGAGTTTTGACCGAAATTTCTCAGTTTCGAAACGTTTGAAATATCGAAACTTGAAAAAACCATGGATTTTATTTCTACATTTTAATATTTTTCTAGTCACTCGTCGAGTTTTCTCGTCGAATTTTTCGTCCTTATTTATCTTATATACGTTCCTCTAGTTATTTATTTCAATAAATTAAGCACTGGGAAGTATTTGTGATCGATATGTGGGGTCGAAGAAAAATAAATCCACAATCGAGTGAAAATATCCACGAAGGAAGAGAATGAGGGAAGAGTCGTAAAAAGTTATGCAAAGATGTTTTTCCACACATACGAGCCAATTAAATAAGAAAGAGCCAATTAAATTCTCACTTTATTTCACAGAATATTAAAATCAAAGAAATTTTTGTTCATTAAGAATAAGACACTGATAGAGGTGATTTAAATAAATATTTTTCTCGGTACACGAAGCTAGAGAAATAAGGAAAAGTATATTTAAAAGAGAGAGAGAGAAAGAGAGAGAAAGAAAAGAGAGAATTAGAAGAGAAAAGCGACACAAAATAATAAAACGTCCTCTGTCCATTTGACAACGATTTTCATAAAAATTTGATGAAAGCTTGGCTCACCTGTTGAATCCAAAGTACTTCCTACGCATTGACCAAAAATCAACTGGGGGCTGTGATCGAAGAAAGAACCTCGGACTTGACTGAATATTAAAAAAAAAAAAATTCTTCGAATATACCCGACGCTAAATAGATTATGAATCGCGTGACTGTCCCATCGATTTTTATTACACTCTTCCTGCTTCTTTTTCCCCCCTGGAAGTATTGCGAAGAGGATCTCATACGGAGACACTTGATTCGTGGGAGTCGGACGAAAAAAAAAACGAAAAAATGAGAAAAGATGATAAATAATTTTTGGAAGAAATTTGACAGAAAGACACAGGGTAAAATTCGTTCATTCGGTTTTCACTGATTTCTAATTAGAACAGCCTGTGCGTATTTATTGTAATAAAAGAGGCAATTTTTCGAATATTTTTATGCGGAGAGAAGCGGATCGATCGGCGGCGTTATATTGCCGAGTTGTTGGAAATTCTTCAAAATTTCTTCCTTTATTCATAGTCTCTTGACAAGTGGACGAGAGAGACAAAAAAATTGAGATTAAAAAAAAAATTATGAACACCTTGCGAATGGCGGATAAATGATAAATTGCTGATATATCATGTTGCGTACCTTATTTTCAGTTTTTGAAGAATCGATCTTTCGATAATCTAGTCATAACTTTATTTTGATGAGACTTCGTCTCGAAAAAAAAAACCGTACTCCGGATGAGTCAATCGAATATTTGTATATTAAATGCGAGCGCGGATATGTACATTAGAAAGGTTAAAAAATAATTTCTCCTAGAAGAGTTTGGAAGAATTCCAGATGATTATCAAATGAATGTTAATCGTATTTTTAACGAGACATTTTCATTAAATATCTTGTCGAAAAATTTTTTAACCACTCTGATAAAGACGTACGACAAATTGTAACGATAGTCAATAAATAACATGTAGAGCGTTTTTTTTTTAATTCATCGCGGCAACTGATGTACCCGAAAACGATTTTGAAAAGAATAACAAATTTATCTCACATTTACGTAAGAGGAGGAAACTAAATCAAATATAGTAAAAGCGTACTGGAGGAAATAATTGAAAATCTGTCTCAATTGCCTGGAGTGTACAAAACTAAAAATCGATCTGTACGTATTCTGATGACGCAGTGAACGCTCAGGTCAGAATATTGATTTTCATGACATTCACTGTGAATTTCGATTATTTTAATAACCCTTGTTCTTATTGTTATAATTTATTTGTATATATATTTATTTATATATTTATTTATATATTTATTTACTTATTTATTTATTGAATATGACTCCGAAACTGTTAAAACAAATTTGAGAAAAGTCGAAGGACTTTTTTCGTAAAATGTTTGGAGAAGAACAGACGTTAATGTCGATTGACGTCGTCGTGGCTTGCTTGGCAGTGAAGACAGAAAAAAAAGATGAGTGCACAAGAGCCTGTGCTTGGCTTGGAAAAATATGCCGAAAATATGAGATAAATAAGAGTGTGGGAGAAATTGATGAAGGGGTCGTGTGAAATCACGTAGGTCTAGATTAGTGTGATACAAGGTACGACAAAGCAATAATTTAGTGATTGTATAATATTTGATTAGTGATTATAGTACCAAGTTTTACGAATACTTTCGAAACCTATATATATATTTACTCGATAAAAACGGATATAGTTTTGTAGAAGCGCAATGAACGTATTTCCATTTCAGAGAATATACTACTGTCATGGGAAAAAATGAGAGAAAAAACACGAAAGAACAAAAAAAAAACAAAAAAAAATTGGAAAAAAAGAGAGAAAGGGGTATCAAGTGCTTTTCGATAAATGAGAAATTTACGGAATGCTTCTCACGCGTTTTTACCCATTATTTGCATAATTATTTTTAACATTTATCTATTTCATTTGAGACAATTTTTTTTCATTTCGTCGACTTGCACGTTTTTATACGCATGCGAGCCTCACTTCGCGATTTCTCATTTTTTTTTTTCTAATTGGAGTAGGTGCCAAATTTGTATACGCTATCTGAACGTAAGGGAGGAATAATGAAAAAAAAAAACAACGTATGAGATTTAGACGGGTACAAGCTGAAAAGTTGCAATTAAAGAGCTAAATATAAAAAGAAACACCCATTGAAAAATGTTCATTTGATAAAATATGGCTTAGATAATGAAAAATGAGCTACTCGACGCGATTTAATCACGACTGGTATTGTGAAGGAATGAGAATAAAGAAGGAGACGAGAGAGAGAGAGAGAGAAAAGAGAAGGAGAAAGGATGAAGGATTCGTTGTCGGTTGCCCAAGGGCCGATTCACCGCTGTAATTTCTGGCCGTGCCTTTGTTCAAATAAAATATTTCCCTTGTCCGACGATTTGAGCCAACGACAAATGAAAATAATGAGAGAAAAAGAAGAAGAAGAAACGAGAAATGAGAGAAGTAAAGACATCAAGTACAAAGTCGTTCTCGCTCGCTGTAGCAATTCGAATTCGAGCTCATCTCCCGAACCCCATAGTGATTTTCGCAATAAGAGAAAAAAAAACGAGGAAAATAGTTAAACTCGGTAAGAAAATGAGAAAAAAAAGGACCACACTGGAGGCCGGGGATCATCGACGTTGCAGCCGATGACGAAACCCGAAAAACCCGAGGCAGTTCACGATATTAGTTTAAACGCAACCAGAGAATTAAAAGAAAAACACCGTATGTACTTACAGTATTTAAGGAAAACTAAAAACAAACCGTTTACTTGCACCAAGTTTGTAAACTTTATTAATTAAATATTATACGTTGCAAAGTAAATCTTGTATTTTTCATTCAGATCCTCAATAAAAAAATAATTAAAAAAACATGATTGCCTCTTTTTTCCCTGCTGAATCTATCTCGCGAATTTCAACGAAAGTTAGAATGTATAAAATTACATCCTAATTAAAAAATCGCTGATTTAGATTAATCTTTCATTCAACCCGTAGTAATGAAATATATCGAAATATACAGCCTGTTAATTATTATTATTGTAGGCTTCGAGGCATAATTCGAAGTTAAAAACAAAATTTCGTACTAGGCAAATATGATGTATGCAAGGAGGTCGCGCCTGGTACCCAAATATAGAAATATTTCACGTAATTTCAAACGAATGCAGTAAGAGTATCTGTGTGTCAACTGGCCAATATGAGCAAATAAATTTGGCTCTAGCAAATACGTCAATTTTTTTAAAAATAGAACAATATCTTGTTTTATTTTGTATAGACGACGAGAAAGTCTTTGCCGTTATCCAATTTTCGTGATTTACGTAAAGTCCAACCTAACTCGCAAAACTTTTTGTCAAAGGGCAAGGGATCGGTCGTGCGATTGATGTCTTTGTCAGGCCCGATAGTAACAACTACTTTTCCTTCGTAAGACCGCAGGTAATCGCGAAAAGCTTTCCCGTTGTTGAAATAACAGAATAATAGAGCATAATTTTCGGGCAGTCTCACGTCTTTCTCTCTGTCGATGAAGAGAGTGTTTTGCAAAAATAAAGGCGGCGAATATTTGCTGGACCACCACGAGCTGTCTACCTCCAAGCCGATTACGTCACAACCTGCATGAAAATTCATGAGAAAAAGAGTGTTAATAAAATATAATTTATTGCTAAATATTTTCTTAATTCGTTACAGGTTTAAGAATTGACTCATGCGTACGAGAATGCTGCTGTATAATCCACTCCAATAATCCTGAGCCAGAGCCTACGCTCACAATCCCTTCCAGTTCATAATCACTTACGATATTTTTATGAAACCAACGTAAATCACTAAAACTTGGCCAAACCCAGAGCAATCGACGAGCTTCGTACTCCTCTTCGTTAGCGCCTAGATCAATGATTTCTTGCCACTTTGATTTCTTATACAACAGCAGTATTCTCTCCTCGAGACTACTTTCAGTCATTGCAAGAGGCTTGAACAGTGGCTTGCACGGTACTACGAAGGCATAAACCGTGTCAAACTTTAAAGATGGACTTTTAAATTTACTCTCGAATATAACTCGTTACTATTAATAGTTCAAGGTCGATTTGATTAATTTTGGCTCGTCATTCTCAATGTTTCTATGAATCGCGCCTTATGAAACCGTCGGCAAAACTTGGCGGAGTCTGAGCGTTCGAGAATGAATTTCTATTTTCGGCAAAATACCGGAAAAAATAAGTACAACTGTAAAATACACTACGCAGCACTTGTGTTTTCCATGGCAAAGTTGATGTCGTCCGTGGAGACATTTAGCAAAATTCGTTGTTCCATGTCGGTGCGAGAATGTTCAGTGAGGAGCAAACGGTAAGCTCCCAGTTTCGCGCAAATACCGAAAGCCTCCGTCAAATTTGGCGCTTTGTAGCCTGAAATACGAAAATAATTATTATTAAAGAATTTTTTTCATAAATTACAGATTCTTAAGAGTAAAATTTGAACTGATAAACACCCTCAAAACAGCAGAGCGAATAAAGTTGTACGTAAACGTTGCGAAAATTAGTTTCCTCGACGCCCGTTCGCGTAACTTCAGCGGAAACGGCTTGCAAAAACATTTTCTCCATCAGCGAGCAATGCTTGATAGCTCGAACCTTTACGCTACAGATCATTTCTGTCAGCGCTTCATTCATGTTCTGCATGGTAACGATGCTTCCATTGTTCAGTTCTGCGATCTCGGTAGCCCGTCGACAAATGTCCAGTGCCCGTCTCGCGTCTCCCGATACGGCTGCTACTTTTCTGTTGAAAAAATTGCATCGATTGTCAAAACGAGAGCGATAAAATCCTGGACAACATTATAAAATAATCGAATTATACCTCGCAACGAGCTGTACAGCTTCGCTCTTAAAAGCGTCCTCGTTATCCTTCAATCTGGCCATAACAATTTCCTGCAACTGCTTGTGGTTGTAAGGCTGAAACTTTAGCCGGGTGAGACCCAGTCGTGACGTAACTCTTCCCATTAGAACTCTCTCGGGTAAATCCATCGTGTTCGCAATCGTAATGACGACCAATCGAGCATTAGCTTTCGATGGCCAGTCCAATAAATTATAAATCACATCTTGACGCTTGTTACACAAGATGTCCAACTAAAAAATAAATTATGATTATTAATGATAAGTGTCATTATTTTCATTGCAATTTTAAATAAAGTTGAAATCTCACCTCGTCGACCATTAACAGTGTCATGGGTCGTTTCTTCGTGGATTGGGTGAAATGTTTGTCCAAAGCACGATAAGCCTGCTCCCAAGTTAGTGATTGACCGTTCATTTGTTTCAGGATCTGGACGTAAGCCTGCCGTGGTTCAGAGAGTTGCAGTCCGTTGATCTTGATGAAATCGAAAGGGTCGAGTTCATTTTTGGCGACGAGTTTTGTCAAACATCTCACGACTTCGTTGACCGTCGCGGTTTTTCCCGTTCCAGGGACACCGCTTATGTATATACAACCGCTGCTCTCGTCCAACAATTTTCTCTCCAGGAATTGATAAATATCGTTAAATTCAGCCTCTCTACAGGGCAGAGATTTTGGCACTACGGAAACGTGAAGTTTTTCCTTCGCGACGTCGAACGTCGTGCTCGGCTTCGAAATATTTGCGATTCTGCGACTCATGGACGGCGTCAGGTTACCGCTCCTCATCGAAGGAGTGTTTACCTTCGAGACTCTCCTGCTGGAAGTCGGGGTGGCTGGCTCGTTGATGCTCGTCCTTGATTTTCGTGGGGTTTTTGAAATCGCAAGTTCTTCTAATTTTTTTTCAACCTCTCTACGAGGAGTTCTCTTGGGCGTCCTTACCTCAGCTATTTTAACATGCTTCTGAGGAGTCTCCATCAACGATCTTGAATTTTGTCGATTCAAGAATCTCGAACTTTTTCGCTTACTGCTGTCACTAAATAAGCTGTCAGAATCGGAATTCTCATCAACATCGTTTTCAGCTTTGTTCTCCTTATCCGGACGATTCTTAAGAGGACTACAGGCTACAGTCTTAGCCCTGGATGTTCGGCGCGCCGAGAGCGGTGTGTCGGTTTTTACAAGATTTCTTCGACGTTTCCGAGGAGAAATTTCGAAGTTTGGATCGCTATCGTTATTGCTCTCAGACTCTCTGTAATCAATAACATTTCCGTTCAGTACGGACATTCTCGTTCGACGCGTAGTAGGCGTTTTCGCAGCTTCAGCGACTTTCGTAATTCTCGGAGTTCTTCGAGATCTTCTGAGGAATTCGCTATTTTCATCGTTACTGTTTCGTTCACTTCCATTCTCGAGACTGTTCTCGTCGATCTTCATCATTCTCGAAGGCGTAGTTCTCGTTCGTCTCGTTGTTGGTGTTCCAATCTCGTTTCTGGATACTTCCGCCGACCTTGGAGTTCTCGGGGTCGTTCGCGTTTTCTTAATCTCGTCGAATTCATACTGGTCCCAGATGCCGCTTCTTCTGAATGTTCCAGCCGTTGATCTTGGGGTTCTTACCCTCGTATTTTCCTCCTCAAATATAGTATGAACCTTGTAATTGCTTTGCTCCGTGGATCTTCTCAGCCTCATTTTAATAGAACCTTGCTCCTTTTTTGGCGAATTGCAGTCAGAATCACTGTCCAGAGCGCTATCTGTACTGCCTGATCTTACTGTCCTTCTTATCTTTTTGGGCATTCTTCGCCGAGGCGACTCAGAGCTTCTGGACTCTTGAGGAAGAGTTCCTACAACCTGAACGCCCATTTTCTTATCATTCTCAAATCTCTCCGTTTCACTCTCATCGTACAGCATGTTCGTAATATCCTGATCGCTGCATCTTGTTCGTCTTTTTTCTCGATTCATTGGAACTTTAACTATCAAAACGTTCCCCTTGTATTGTTGAACCCTGTAAGAGGCCGGTGAATCTATGGAAAAATACAATTTACATTTTTAACAAAGAATTTTTTTAGAAATTTTTCAGACAGTTTCTCAAACAAGCGCATGTAAAATTTTTGTTCACTAAAGATGGAAATTTGATTCACCGTAAGTAATTTCTGGCGATACACTGCGATCTTTCTCCGGGCTCTCGTCGCACGAGCTCGAAATCCTTCGACGTTTTCTCCTCCGAGTCACGATGAGCGAATGCTCGCTTATATCACGAAAAAAATCTTCTTCTGGTGATTCGAAACCTAATTTAGAGAATAAGAAATAACTTTAAAATTTACCTTCGACGAATTTTCAGTGGTTTCCTTTTCTGACGAGCCCACGTTAAAATTTATTTCGCGACAGCGCGACTTCGACTTGGCTTCGTTAAAATTTACCCGTAAACTTTTCAAATTACTTGTTAAGAATGGTGATGCTAATTCTGCGCTCGCTATTATGTCTGGCATCTCTTTTCCCAGTCCCCTTTCAAGTACCTGCCTCGATAGTGTCCAAGAAACGCGATGAAAATATTAGTAAATCCGTTCCGAGATCTCCGAAAGATACGATTAACACCCGCCAAAATTGGCGGGAAAATAATAATAAAACTTTTGTCAACCTAACGAAGTTGTTCGAGAAACAGGAGCCAATTCACAGAGGTATTCTCTTGCACCGGTGCACGCACACACTTACGCCACGCACGTGTATACGTCGAGAGCAATTTTTATATAAATAACAATACCGTTCCATTTCCTCGTATTGAAAAAATTACAACTTTGTGCGCAACAAAGTTGTTTATAAATTTTTCGTAGTGCTTATTCGAATCGTAAAATTGAAAATATATATCCAATCATTAGCGATCGTCAAAGCTAAAATATCGATACGCTATTTTATCATTTATAACATGGCCGATAGCAGCCGGTAGAAGATTGTCTTGCAACAAAAGTACGATACAACATCATCATTTAAAAAATAGGATAGTCAAAGAATTTATGAATTTACAATGGCTCATCAGTTACTTTCATCGGCTAGTAAAATAGAGCGATTAATATTGAATTCGGTGAGAAAGGGCCGTCTCGATCATAATCAAGTAAGTACTCCGTAGCGTGCATAACCTCAATCTTTTTTTGTGATATAACAAGTAGTGGATTAATTATGACTGAAAATAATTGCACAATGCGACGCCAATATTGCTATAGCTCATGAAATTAATTTTTGAAATATCATGTCCTCTTTGACAATCTTATCGAGTAATACAGATTGTCATTGTATTCTCAAAAACATGACACAATGCTTCAGTGGACAGACAATTTTTCACGTTTTTAACCACTATAACAATACCTACCATCGTTATTTTTTCATCAAAGCTCGATGTAACAAGTGATCTATCATTACTATGATTCAACAACTTTTGTTTGTAAAAAAAATCAATAAACAATCATTCATTTTTAATATCTGTCAGTTACATAATCAGACCCATGCTCTTACACTTTTTTACAGCTCTGCAGAACTTTGTTTATACTGAAAAATAGAACTCGTCTGCCTCTCCTGGATCAATTGCAGAACGAATGGAGACTTTTGACTCAGAAACCTCCCAAGGGATTTGAGAAATTTTTCCCGGAGAAAGGAAAAAATGCCCAAAAGGCTGCAGAAAGTAAATCGGAGAGCAAGGAAGCACCGCCTGGCAAGTCAACGTCAACTCCTTCATCCTCCAGTTCCAAACAGAATATAGATCCTCCTTTTGGTATATTTGGATCAAATGTTAAGTCAGGATCACGTGGAGGTGGAGGTGGAGGTGGAAAGCCGTTCGATACAGGGGATCGTGACAAATGGGTGCTTCTAGGCATACTGGCTGTTGTCACTGGCATCGGAGCACTGTCAATCTTTGAATTTGGCTCCAAAGAGATCACATGGCGAGAATTCGTGTATAGGTAAACATTGATTAAACAATAACTGAACATTCTCTGAAAATGAAAAATAAAAACCATGAATAATTTCTGAGAGAAGTAAAAAAGATGATTTTCATGATTTAATATAATGCAAAATGCACATTATTTATTTCTTTAGTTATTTAGACAAAGGAATTGTCGAGAAATTAGAAGTGGTCAACAAAAAGTGGGTTCGTGTGAGACTGCTGCCTGGCAACACAGTCGATGGTTCTGTAAGTTTTTTTTTTACAATCATTTGCCAATTTTCATAAATATTCCATTTATTATTAGTGTGATTCTTATTCTGAAGAATTTATTTGATATTTATTTATTGTTTCGTGCTTTTTATCAGCGTTCACTGTGGTTTAACATTGGCAGTGCTGATACGTTTGAGAGGAATTTAGAAAATGCTCAATTGGAGATGAATATTGAGCCACAGAATCATCTTCCCGTTGTATACAAAACTGAAATCGAACCGGTGCATATCATGTCGTATGTACCGACGTTGTTAACGATAGGTAATTAACGTTGCATCTGTTGTAAGAAATAAATCAGCGTTACTCATTTTTGTACTCTATACCCATGTTTTTTCGATTACAGGCTTACTTATATACTTTATGCGTCGTTCGGCCGCATTTATGGGAGCTCGAGGTCGAAAAGGTGGATTGTTCGGCGGAGTTATGGAATCCACGGCTAAACTCATTAATTCGGATGAGATCGGAGTTCGATTCAAGTACGATTAAACATATCTTTATCAATTTTTCACATACCTTGAAAAATGTATTAAGGTGCTCTGTTACGCATGCAGGGATGTAGCTGGTTGCGAGGAAGCCAAAATCGAAATTATGGAATTTGTAAACTTTTTGAAAAATCCTCAGCAATACATCGATCTAGGCGCTAAAATTCCGAAAGGCGCAATGCTCACGGGTTAGCAATTTTCTAAGCAATTCTTATTTTTCAAACGATTCAGAGTTTTTGCAAATATACTTTTTTTTCAACAGGGCCCCCTGGTACGGGAAAAACTCTTCTCGCGAAAGCAACAGCCGGCGAGGCAAACGTACCGTTCATTACGGTTTCCGGTTCGGAATTTTTGGAAATGTTCGTCGGTGTTGGACCGTCTCGAGTTCGGGACATGTTCGCGATGGCTCGCAAGCACGCTCCCTGCATATTGTTCATCGACGAAATCGACGCGGTCGGTAGGAAACGAGGTGGACGAAGTTTCGGTGGTCACTCCGAACAAGAAAACACCCTGAATCAACTGCTCGTCGAAATGGACGGTACGTGACGATTCTTTTGCTCTTTTCTCACTCGTCTATTTCGAAAAAAAAAATTGAAACAAAAGATTGAGATGAACCATAACAAATATTTACAGTATAATTTATAAAATTTTCTGGAAGGTTTCAACACGACGACGAACGTCGTTGTGTTGGCTGCGACCAACAGAGTTGACATACTGGACAAAGCCTTGCTCCGTCCAGGAAGATTCGATCGGCAGATCTTTGTACCAGCTCCCGACATAAAGGGCCGTGCTTCAATTTTCAAGGTTCACTTGGAACCTTTAAAAACTACTCTAGACAAATTACAATTGGCGCGCAAAATGGCTTCACTCACACCTGGCTTTACAGGTATTCATCCTGGGACGCAGCTGATGGAAAAAAATATCGAATTTTTTTGAACTGATTGCATTTCTCGTCTCTAGGAGCCGACATCGCCAACGTTTGTAACGAAGCCGCATTGATTGCTGCTCGAGACAAGTTGGACAGCATACAACTGAAGAATTTCGAGCAGGCCATCGAGAGAGTTATAGCAGGAATGGAGAAAAAGACGAACGTCTTGCAACCGGAAGAAAAGAAAACTGTCGCTTATCACGAAGCTGGTCACGCAGTGTCCGGTTGGTTCCTCGAACACGCAGATCCTCTGTTAAAGGTATTGTCATTTATTTCAGTTTCTCACAATAAATAAACGCTGATTGCTGTTTTCAATTTTTTTTTCAGGTTTCAATTATTCCTCGTGGAAAGGGATTAGGATACGCACAGTATTTGCCTCGTGAACAGTATCTCTACACAAAGGAACAATTGTTCGATCGTATGTGCATGACGCTCGGTGGTCGAGTTTCCGAAGAGATATTCTTCGGTAGAATAACGACCGGAGCCCAGGACGATTTGAAGAAGGTATTTTTTGGATGTTAACAGCGTTAGAAAAAAGTGTCCACTTTTTTTTATATCTGTAAAAATTGTCATTCCGGTTACAGATAACGCAAAGCGCCTACGCCCAAATAGTTCATTATGGAATGAACGAAAAAGTCGGTAACCTGAGTTTCGACATGCCGCAACAGGGAGATATGGTCCTCGACAAACCATACTCCGAGCACACGGCGCAGTTGATCGACGAGGAGGTCCGGATTCTTATTGATTCTGCGCACCAACGCACGAGAAAATTATTGAACAAGCACAAGGACGATGTGGCTAAAGTAATTTTTATCGATCAACAGTTTTTATCTTAAATTTTCAATCTGACGCTCATTACGTTCGTTATTTATCGTTTGAATCTACAGGTCGCCGAGCGACTGCTGCAAAAAGAAATCCTGAGCAGAGACGACATGATAGAGTTACTGGGTCCGCGTCCGTTCCCGGAGAAATCGACGTACGAGCAGTTCGTCGAAGGCACGGGATCTTTCGAGGAAGACACGTCGTTGCCGGAGGGTTTGAAAGAGTGGAACACGTCGAGGGACGCCGAAAAGCCGAAGGGCGATGAAAAAGACTCGGAGGGAAAGTCCACCGGTGGTGCGGCGAAGCCGGACGTTGCGACGGCCACGAAAGAAAATAAAAACGACCAGTCGCAACAAAGATTGTAAATTACTTGTTTTCCGCAAATCCCCGTAGATCATAGTCTCTCGTATTCTTCTGATACTTTGTACTATAGTTAAAAAAAACGAAAAACCAATAAACATACGCCACATTAATAATTTAATCGAATATATGGATTTTTTAAGTTTAAACAAATTTTCGGGGAAATTCATTATCTCTTCCAGACTTTCCAATCGGATAGGCTCTGAAATTTTTTTCTCTGCTATCCTGGATCTATGAAAAAAATATCAATTGGCGATATTTTTTTCTTTTAAGGTAAATCTTCCAATAGTTGGATAATTAAGGGTTTTCTCACTTTATCTTTATTTAAAAAATATTCAAACGAAAAAATCTGCTTCAAATTAACATCTAAACTATTGTCTGATATTTTAGCAATCCAAAACTTTTTATGTGTTGATTTTAAACAATATTTCTAGTAAATTAATACTTGAACGTTTTTGAATATGCAGAATGTCCCAATAGTTGGCCAGAAAATTGACCCTGTTTCTTGGATTGAGCGAGATTTTTTTATAATAAATTAACGTTATGAAAAATACACCTCCATATAGGAAAAATAATCTATACGATTTTATTGAGAAAAAATAATTCAAATATTAAAAGTAATATAGCAGAAATTGTCCTAATTTTTAAAATATGTTTGTAATACATTGATACATTTGTAATACATTAATACATTTGTAATACATTGATACATTTGTAATACATTATATTACAAAACACGTTTTCCTCTAAACCTATAATAATCGAGGTATACTAGTGGCAAATTCCACTTATCGCCCACAAAGCCTTTTTCCTATCCTCATTACATCGGTGTTGAGTCTTTGCGAACGTTTTGGACGATAAGTGAAACGCGCTCTAGATGAGAAACTCAAAAATGAGAATTTATGGAGGGCGTCGCGATGACGATAAATCGAAGCTCACAAGACGCGACTCGATCGGTATTGTCATCACTGTCAGCTCATCGGGAAGCACAATTAGCACAATTTCGAAATAAACCGATTACGTAAATTCAATCTTTGTTATTTTCCCAACATTATTTCGAGTTACATTTGATTGCAAATGATGAAAATGCAAAATAGAAAAGTCCCGATAGACGTGAAGTATCTCGACATTGCGCAGTAAAATGAAATCCGCCATGTTGTTGATGTATCACGTGACAAAGAGCGACGAGGGAGCGCAGCGGAGGTGAATGCGCCGGGTCAAATTCTCGAAACGGGGAAAACCGAGTCAAATTTTCAAGCGTGTAATTTTTTAACAAAATTTACGTGTAATTAATCAATCGAGGAGTGGCACACAGGAGGTTCGAGATATCGTAATGGATCCACGAAAATTGACGGAATTGCTTCGTGCAACGATAGATCCGGCCCAACAGAAGCAAGCCGGAGAGCAGCTCGACCAGGTGAGTCGTGTGCTCTCGTGCCACGGTCGAAAAACGTGCTCCGACAGCCGGGCAAGACAAAATCTGTCCACTATTTTCAGCCCTCATAATTTTCGCTCGCCCATCACCTTTTCATAAATCCCGATGGTTCCCTGCTATCACAACCCTAAAAAAGAAATTGCTAGAAAAATCGATCGGTCTAACTTGCGACACGATTGATTAGAAAAAAATTGCCAATTTCAACATTTTTCACGTTTTTGACGTACATCGATTTCTGACCTCCCAACTCTCGATATTAAAGCTAAAATTAATATTCTGCATCAAAAAATGCCTAACCAGAATGATTTTTGGAACAAAATTTCCCTAAAAGAGTCTATTCCAAAATTTCTCTGCTTCGTAATGGTTCCTGGAAATGATTAGAATGTTACGGAGTAATGCTATAAAAGAATGTGGCATGACTCATGTGGTCTTCTGTTTATTTATCTTAAGTCAAGAATGTCTAAGTTCTGCCTGGGTCTGCACAGTTTCCACGTACATGAAGATATTAAAAAAATGAATTTTTTTTATGTTAATTACTTCTTGCAGATTCACAAAATCATTGGCTTTGCTCCAACATTACTGCAAGTAGTTATGTCAGCAGAAGTTGAAATGCCTGTCAGACAGGCTGGTAAGTATTGATCGTCGTTCACATTTTTTGTCCTACGTTTGAGAAATCATTCAAAGTTTTATCGATTAAAAAAATTATTTTTACACAATTTTAATGGCACTTTCGTATCATATTGACAGCCTAATTTTTTTTATGGACGATAATATATTAGTTATTATTGGGTTCAATTTTATTAATGGAGCTTATTTATGATAGGTGCCATTTATTTGAAAAATTTAATAAGTACAAAATGGGCTGACCGAGAAGGTGACAACGGACCTGTTCCATTTAGTATTCATGAGCAAGATAGAGCTATGATTCGTGATGCAATAGTCGATGCAGTTGTGCATGCACCAGAAATTATAAGGTAATACATCTGAAAAATGATAGATTTGTTTCTTTACATAAACTTTTATTGTAATCGTGTTCTCTTTTGTAACAGAGTGCAATTCGCCGTGTGTATAAGTAGCATCGTGAAACATGATTTTCCTGGACGATGGACGCAAATTGTCGACAAAATTACGATCTACTTGCAAAATCCTGATGCTTCGTGCTGGCCAGGAGTTTTAATGGCTCTTTATCAACTTGTTAAAAATTTTGAGTAAGTTATGACTCCACAAAGTACATTTTTTACACCTAATTGAAAGCTATTGACTATATTATATTATTTTTTGTAGATACAAAAAAGCAGAAGAACGAGGTCCTCTCAATGAAGCCATGAATCTGCTTTTTCCCATGATTTATCAGTTAATATTACGACTTTTGCCCGATCCATCCGAACAATCGGTACTTCTTCAGAAACAAATACTCAAAATATTTTTCGCTCTAACACAGGTACTTTAAAAAAATCCATACTTCGAGTTGAAAAAACGTAAATTATAATTTTTTTAATTTCGCAATTTATTGTTCACAGTACTCCCTTCCTCTCGATCTTATATCAAAAGAGGTATTTTCTCAATGGATGGACGTTGCACGCCAGGTCGCCGACAGGCCTGTGCCACCGGAAGCCCAGAGACCCGACATCGACGAGGACGAGCGCGGCGAATTACCATGGTGGAAGTGTAAAAAATGGGCTGTCCACATTCTTCACAGAATGTTCGAACGGTAAGGCATCCTTAAAAAAAATGCATTTCCAATTTTTGTTTGACACGGATCATCAATTTTTTTTATTTCCAATGTACTCCAGTTACGGCAGTCCCGGGAATGTAACGCCGGAGTACAAAGAATTCTCTGAATGGTATTTACGAACGTTCAGTGGTGGAATACTCGAGGTACTATTGAAAACTCTCGATCAATATCGTCGAAAAATTTACGTATCGCCGAGAGTCGTGCAACAATCCATCAATTATATCAATCAAGGGTAATAATCGATAGAAATTTACCTCTCCGATCGTTTAAAAAAAAAAGAGTTTCTCAATGATAAATTCGTTTTGCAGCGTAAGCCACGCGTTTTCATGGAAATATTTGAAGCCTCACATGTTCGAGATAATACGAGATGTACTATTTCCTATATTGTCGCACTCGGCTGCGGATGAGGAACTTTGGAACAATGACCCTTACGAATACATTCGCGTTAAATTCGGTAATTAATTAAAGAAAATTTGAATATTACTTTTTTTTAAGAACGCAACAATCTAATGAAACATTTCTTTGCAGACATTTTCGAAGATTTTGTATCTCCGGTCACGGCTGCACAAACTTTGCTACATTCGGCTTGCAAGATGCGTAAAGGAATGTTGCAAAAGACCATGCAATTTTGCATGGAAGTATTGACGAGTCCTAACGCCGATCCCAGACAGAAAGACGGTGCTCTCCACATGGTTGGCAGCTTAGCGGATATTTTACTGAAAAGAAAGATTTACAAGGAACAGATGGAGAAAATTTTAGTTCAGTACGTTTTCCCGGAATTCAACAGTTCCCACGGTCACATGAGAGCTAGGGTAAGAAATAATCATGATTTAAAATAAAATAAAAATTAAATAAAGAATAATTTTATTTAAAAAAAAACGTATTTTACAGGCGTGCTGGGTCTTGCACTACTTTTCCGATATAAAGTTCAAGCAGGAACAAGTGCTTTACGAAGCAATAAGATTGACAACGAACGCTTTACTCACCGATAAGGATCTCCCGGTGAAAGTGGAGGCAGCCGTTTGCGTGCAAACTCTACTGAATTCCCAGACGAAAGCTCAGAAATACATAGAGCCATTGATAAAGCAAATAACTCTTGAATTGCTTAACATAATAAGAGAAACGGAGAATGACGATCTTACCAACGTTATGCAAAAGATCGTCTGCACGTACACGCAACAGCTTATGCCGATCGCTGTTGAAATTTGTCAACACCTGGTGAGTGCCAACGAATAATTTTCATTCAATTTTTTTTATCGATCTTCTTACGTAATTAAAAATTTTTCAGGCCGCAACGTTCAGCCAAGTTCTCGAGACCGACGAAGGCAGCGATGAGAAAGCGATCGCAGCGATGGGTCTTCTCAACACTATTGCTACCCTTCTCTCAGTCATGGAAGATCAACCGCAAATAATGGCGCAATTGCAACCGACCGTTTTGCAAGTCGTCGTGCATATTTTCGGACAAAGCGTCATAGAATTTTACGAGGAAGCCATGTCTCTCGTTTACGATCTAACGAGTAAAACAATCTCCGAAGATTTGTGGAAAGTACTCGAATTGATGTACCAACTGTTCCAAAAGGATGGCTTTGATTACTTTACCGACATGATGCCAGCTCTTCACAATTACATCACCGTCGACACACCGGCATTCCTATCGAACGAAAATCACATTTTAGCCATGTTCAATATGTGTAAAAGTGTAAGTTATCTTCATCAACGTGTTTTAAGCCCATTTTGAAAACTACGATATTTCTCTGTGCAAAAGTGACGTCGTTTGTTTCCTCGATAGATATTAACGGGTGATGCTGGCGAGGATCCCGAGTGCCACGCTGCTAAATTATTAGAAGTTATCATTTTGCAATGCAAAGGTCACATAGACCAGGTAAAAGATCTTTGTAATTAAAAATTCTTCAAAATGTTTGATTGCGGTGTGAAAAAAAGAATGGAAGATAATTATTTGTTTTTCGAATGTTCTCAGTGTATACCGTCGATGGTACAATTGGTTCTTGAACGTTTGACGCGAGAAGTAAAGACATCCGAGCTTCGTACGATGTGTCTTCAAGTGGTGATCGCAGCGTTGTATTACAATCCAGCATTGTGTCTCGAAGTAATGGACAGACTCCAAGGCACGCTTGGACAGTCGACGGAGCCGATAGCTTCGCATTTTATCAAGCAATGGATTCACGACACGGACTGCTTCCTCGGGTAAGTTCAAAATATATTCTAGATACGCGAAGTATCGAAACAAAGCATTTTGAACGTAAAACATTGAAAGGAAAATAAATTATTTTCAGTCTGCACGACCGCAAGCTCTGCGTTCTCGGTCTTTGCACTTTGGTCAGTATGGGACCCGCGAGACCCGCCGCCGTCAGTGAATGCGCTCAGCAAATAATTCCTTCCCTCATACTGCTCTTTGACGGTCTCAAGAGAGCCTACGCCGCGAAGGTTGCCGAAGGCGAGGAAGAGGAGAACGAGGACCAAGAGAGTGATATCGAAGAAGGTAAATTGAATTAAGGTGATGCCGTAGACGTACCACGTGACACGAAACGCGATTCCATCAAAATCCAAAGATCAGCCCATTTTTGCCACTAACCTGCGTGGGCTAAACAAATATTATTCTCATTGACAAAGAATTAAAGAAGTTTGAACCAATCACGTTTTACAAGTGTCTGGAATCTGCGGCATGGTCTTAAAATAAAATTGGTAAAATTGACAAAAATAAAATTAGAAAATGAATATAAAAGTCCGGCATTGAAATATGTATCGATGAATTCGTGCAGATGTTCTGTCATCGGGCGAGGACGAGATCGACGATGCTGGTCAGGAATATCTAGAGCGACTCCAGGACAAAGTTGATAAGGGTGCGGCGCAGCACGGCGCTAATATAAATTCGTACATACTCAACAGCAACAGATCTGACGATGACGAAGACGATGATTCGGATTACGAGGGCAATGAGGAGACGACCCTGGAATGTTTCATCACACCTCTCGACTTTGATGAGAACAATCAGGATGAATACATCGTATTCAAAGAAGTGATGCAAAGTAAGTTGAATAAAAATTGAAATATCAAGGGGGAAAAAATTCATTTTTTATGACCGTACATTTTTTTGCAGCTATCGAAAGAACGGACCCGGTCTGGTACCGAGCTCTGACGAGCCATTTGACGGCAGAACAACAAAAAGCTCTCCAAGAAGTTATTCTTCTCGCTGACCAGCGCAAAGCAGCTCTCGAGAGCAAAAGAATCGAGCAGAGTGGTGGTAAGATTGCATATTTTTCAACCATATTTATTTCAACATCTCTGAAATAATTATTTATGCATAATATTGAGTATCGTTGTTTCTTGTAATTTCGCAGGTTACGCTTTCCAGACTCAAACTGTGCCCACCTCCTTTAATTTCGGTGGAACTCCCCTAGGTCGATAAAGAATCTAAAATCATTTCTATGCTAGAAACTAAGTAACTAAAGAAATTATGACGGCAAAAGAAGCGAAACAGCAAAAAAGTAAAGATCGAAAAAAAAGAAACGAACAAAAAAGAATCAAGTACGATGAAACATTTTAGCATGTGACTGTAATATTTGACCACTTTGAAGACATTCTGCATTTCCTAATAACTTACTATTTTTGTCTACACCGAATTGTACATTAATTGCGCACCCACAAAATCAGCGTTGTTTTATCAAATATTGTGGTTAGAGCACTAAAATTTAGTCAAGAAGGCAGATGAAAATCGAAAGAAATAAGGAATATTCGAAAAACAGAAAATCTTGTACCTCAGCTTTGTTTTTCAAAGAAACGAACGTAACGAATTTCACGGGGATTCGTCTCAGCAATGGAGCTATTCTTTTACGTAAAAACAAGCTTTGGTTACTAACTTATTTTTCAACCGTATATGTATATATATCATAAGTATATGTACGTATGTATACCATAGTATATATTTTTTTGCGTTTCTTTTTGGGAGATTTTTTCCCGACTTAGAGTAGGACGGATGTTCCGTACGCAACTTTATCGAGGCTTTATAAACAAAAATGAGGGAGAAACGAGAACAACAGGGGAGAAGAGAAGAAAGAGGGAAGAGACGATCAAGATCGATCGTATTTGCATTGCAGCACATCTTATACGCGTCTTCAAAATACTTTGGTATATCTTTTTTTTTTTCAAAACTCGACGCAAACATTATTTTCGTTCGATAATAGATACCATCAGGAATGAAAACGAACTGAAATTCTCCGTTTACTTTGTATGATGTTTGTTAAAAACAAAATGTGTTAAATTGTTGGTATAAATATATCGAAAAGCTAATTTTTATGAAAATACCAGTTTTTCTTTTAAAATTTCTGCACACTTGTGTTTCCGTAAATCGAAGTTTATTATACCGAAACCTTTACATTTGTTACACGTAGATCGAAGGTTTAATCATTCCTTTAGTTACGTTAAATACACAAAAAAAAAGAAACAAAGGCAAAGCGGTATGTAAAATCATGATTATCACAATTTCATACACACTGGCCCAAACTGTGATTTTTTTTTCCTTCATCCTTTATTTATAAACAGCAATCGACGAACAATTGCATTATTACTTTACTCCTGCATATCAATAAATAATAAAGGTACGAGGCCAAACATGTGAACAAAGTGTGGCTGATCACGAATTCTTAGCTTTTATCACACCAGCCTTCAACAAAAACCTCATTTTCTAATTTATCCTTTTTTTTTCTTCTTATAATTACAAAAAAAAACGTAGACAGCGAATCGATAGAAACAGTCATTTTATTTAAAATTCACTCTATTCATTGATTGTGCTCTATACTCGTTTTTCGTGTTTGCAAACAACAAAATTGTTGAAATTAATCAAATGACAGCGAGCCTCGACGTATGCACTTTCATTCCCTCCAAAATTTAATAATAATAATAATAATAATATTCGTATAACAATGAAACCGATGATAAAACGATTGGAGAGTGTTCTTAATAGATTCGAAACGACAAATGCAAATCGCAATATACAGGAGGCACAAGCAATTTTTCGGGCTAGTGCGAAAATAAGAATTGAAAGAATATGATCTCAATAATGATTGAAATCAAAATTGATAGTGTATATGACGAGTTAGATACGAGTAGAGTTCTCCAAATGAATTGAAAATGAAGCAATTGCTGTGAGTACGATTTGCACTTATGCCTCGTCAAAATTCTACAAAAGTGATGAAACGAACCTGTAGAGGTATAAATATATAGATATGAATGTATCCATCATCTGCACCCATATTCATATATTTACGTGCACATGTTTTTACCGATAGAATTCTATACTAATCAAGAGCAAGGACAAAAAATTCGAGAGCTCAACAGAGATCCTGGTTGTCGCAGAATTGGTCTATCCAGAGCACGACGATCGTTCGGAGATCAAGCTTATCAATCATTGAAAACTTGCTCAGGCTCGTCGTACACGTTACGAATTATGTACCAAACCGTTCGATTTCATATCACGCGTTTATTTCTTTTCTCATTGGGTTTTTTTTTCTTTTCTATTCAATATTCTCATCGAGATTATCCAAATAAAATTGGTAATTTATGGTAAAAAAAAACCTACTTTTGTACAAGATTCATACATTTTTAGTATCTCGCTTTTTTTTTTTCTCATCTTCCTCTTTTATTGGGCAAAAGCATAAAATACCTGATGGATCAAATGTTTGGAGGCCTGGCAAGATGTAAAGAACGTAAGTATGTATAGCGCAGATTTACATGAGACAACGAGCAAGCGACACTTTTCCTCATCGCCTCGTCGTTTCGTAATATCTCTCTTCGATGCGAGTCTCCAAAATAACATGTACAATGTCCTCTTACCAGCTTCGTATCACTTGAGACATCGTTCGAAGTAAACTGATCCTACGTAACCACCGCGCATTGCTTTTGCAACATTTTGCTCAAATACACGGCGATTGGTCTGTAAAACTTCAGCAGCTTCTTTGTTTAGAGGATCTTCTGGATTTGGTTCCTGAAATAGATAAATTTCAAAATTATTTTTCAATGCTTCACTATTATAAAACAGATCTCCAGCTTATACCAACCAAGAAAAGATACTGAAGTCCATAAACAATGGAGTTGATCGTTAAGACCGGCTTCCAATCTTCTCTCAAGATATTCAAGCATACGTTACCCTCCAAGTCTATATTTGGATGATAAACTTGAGTTTCACACTTGACCTTGGGAGGTTCATGCGGATAATTCGGTCCGACCTTAAAACTAAATGTGAATCTTCCACCTCTGTAAAAACCCTGAAAGTAAACAAGGATGAAAATAAATTTTGTTATCTTTTATCTATACTTTTTGCTGACGACAAAGAGGATAATTCATTTTCACTCACCTCGTCGGGACAGATAATTAACTTAAAACTTAGCAGGTCGTCCGGGTCAGGAAATTCTGTACCACATGTTTTTGGAAGATTTAGTTCATTTATATCTGTAAAAAGAAATTCACACGTTCACACACTTTTTTGGTTATAACATTTTTGAAAATATTTTGATCGAGTCTTCGACGCGTTGCGATCGCTCAGTTTGTTGACGACAACGAAATTTTAGATTCCACTTGTTTTTTAACGTTCAATTTGATGTAAAATTACTTTCGCCACTGCTACATGAAAATTCAACGGATATATACACACGTTGGTACCTTTTGTGATTCTCAGCTGTGCCGCGGATGCCTTTTTCTGCGTTCCTGACTTTGGTGATTCTCCATCTTTTTTCGCTTGTTTCAACGAAAATAATTTAATCATGTTAGGCTTATGAGCTTTAACGCTGTGTAACGAGGCATACAAAAGACTTTTTAGTCGCTCGCTCGCTTTAATTAATCCGGAGAACAAAAATATTCGTTCTTATTTTGTACGAGGAAAAAAAAAACCTAATAAATTTTTTGACAAGAGATATAACGATACACGCAATGCGGCAATGTCGCACCTTTGCCTAGAATCACGGAGTCAACGGAGCGACCCCTTTTGTTTTTGTTTCGATTCATTTAATTGTGTCTACCGTCACGTATTCACCATTATTTTTAACCTCTTTTTTTTTAATATTTAATTTTAAAAAATATGTTAAAAAAATGGGCAATCAAAATTTCAGACTTTGCAGGTGAATTTTTTTGACTTCGACGAATGGCATATCTCCATGAAATTTATATTCAAAAAATCGTACAAATGGAACTTGTCCAGTTTACAACGTGCCTTCCTCCGATTTTCAATTTTCCGCCATCCTTTGCTCAAATTTTGAATTTGCTCCAAATTTTAGCGAGACTCGCATTTGTGTTTTTTGCTCTTTTCTCAGATCCGAAGATTTGTTAAAAAAACTCGTACGGTGTGGGCGCGCATCGTGAATTTTGGATGTTTCGCCGAGGCTCCGATTTTTTTACGGTCCGCGGGAGCCATTTTGGTCTCGTCTCCCTGGTAACGGAGCAAACCGATGTCAAAACAAATCGTGCATCGTTGAGAATCGATGCAATCCCTGTTCCATAGATTCAAAAAACTCTGTCAGGTGAAGTAGTCGCTCGCACTTTGTGAAAACATGAGAGCTCATCCAACGTGGGTCGACAAAGTCCAGGACAAAGTAGAACAATGGTAGGAAGACAAAAAAAAAGAAGACGCCCCAAAATTTCTTCCTCCTTTTTTTGTTTACAATTTCTTTTTATCGCATTTACAGTATTTACGACCTGTGCTTCAATCCCGAAGGCACTCAGTTGGTTGTCGCTGCTGGTCAGCAAGTGCTTGTTTACGAAACAACCAAAGGTGCTCTGATTCAACCTCTAAAAGGTATAAATTTCATAATTTTACAAAATAGAAAGCTCATAAACTAAATTTTGTTATCAACTTTTATAAAAAAAAAAAATCATTAATTATTCCAGGTCACAAAGATACAGTGTATTGCGTATGTTATGCCAAGGATGGTAAAAAATTTGCCTCTGGAGGTGCTGATAAGTCTGTGATAATTTGGACATCAAAGCTGGAAGGAATATTAAAATACACGTTAGTCGATCACACTTAAAATATTAATTACTGTAAAAATTGTTGATTGCTTGTAATCATAGTTACGATATTTTTTTAGGCACAATGATGCTGTTCAGTGTATGCAATTTAATCCTGTGTCTCACCAGTTGCTCAGTTGCTCTATCTCTGACATGGCTTTTTGGTCCTCTGAGCAAAAAGCTGTACAGAAACACAAGTCTGGAGGGAGAGTAAATTGCTGTGCCTGGACAAAGGATGGACAGTATTTAGCTATTGGTCTGGCCGCTGGATATGTTTCCATAAGAAATAAAGTGAGATTTTATTGTTGAAAAACTAGATTCATGCTTTTTAAGCACTTATCAACAAAGTAAGTCTATTAAAATATTTTTATTGATGCTTTTTTGCAGAATGGAGATGAAAAAACACGTATTGACAGATCTGTTGGCTCAGCCATTTGGAGTTTATCTTGGAGCCCTTTAAGGTCATTATTTTGATTACTGATTTGATTTTTCAAAAAATTTACTCTATAACTTTGTTTTCACATTAGCATTTTCAATTACAGAGATGACTCTGCAGACGTACTTTGTATCACCGAATGGGGAGGAACTATTTCATTCTACAGCATTGCAGGACGTCAAATTGGTCGTGATAGAGTCACGAATTTCATACCTTTAAAGGTAACACATTTTCCAGAGGGTCAATACATTCTCGTTTGCGGCAGCAACGAAAAATGTCTCCTCATGACCCACGAAGGAATTCAGTTGACGACTGTAGGTGAACCATTTTCTTCGTGGGTGTGGAGCTGCGCCGTTCATCCGTCGTCGTCTCATGTGGTATGATTAATTATTTAGCATAATTGTCGTGTAAAAAAGCCCCTCAATGATAATCTCATAAATTAAATTTTTTTAAATGTAAAAATCATATTTACTCTTTTAGGCAATAGGTTGTCAGGATGGCACGATAAAATACCTTCAGCTCTCGTGGAACGTCGTTCATGGCTTGTACGGCGACAGATATGCCTACCGAGAAAATATGACAGACGTTATAATTCAGCACCTGGTGACAAATCAAAAAGTTCGAATAAAATGTAAGGACCTTGTGTGCAGAATAGCCGTTTATCGGGACCGTCTCGCCGTGCAATTGCCCGAGAGAGTTATCATTTATGAGCCTTCTGGAAACAGTGAAGGCATGCACTATCGTATACGGGAAAAATTGTCGAAAACGCTCGATTGCAATTTACTGGTGGTCACTTCGAATCATCTTGTTTTATGTCTTGAAAAACGATTACAGAGTTTATCCTTCACGGGTGTTATCGAAAGAGAATGGATTCTTGACAGTCCTATAACGTATATCAAAGTTGCCGGAGGACCCGCTGGCAAGGAATGTTTGATAGCAGGTTTTCACAATTATTATTTGTTTAAACAATTAAATACTTTTATCTACTTTTTCTAAACTAAAAAATGTTTTCCGTAGGACTTAAAACTGGGCAGGTGATGAAAATCTACATGGATAATCCATTTCCTGCTCATCTGGCCAAAACAGAGAGCGCAGTCAGATGCTTGGACATAAGCTCGATGAAGGAGAAGCTGGCTGTCGTCGGTGAAACAGGAATTCTCTCCGTGTTCGATCTCAATACTGACGAAAAATTACGCGAATACCAGGACGTAACAAGCGTGGCTTTTAACCGAGCCTTCGAAGACATGATGTGCTTTTCCGGTACTGACTACCTGGCTATAAAAGTGGCCAATTTTCCAGAGTATAGACAAAAATTTTCTGGTTTCGTTGTTGGTCACAACGGCTCGAAGTTGTACTGCTTGAACGGTCCATCCATCGTGACGATTGAGGTGAAAAATATTATTTTTGCGATAAAATCCTATATTAAAAAAAAATTTATTAGGTCTCTCTAATCGATTAATTGGTTGTCTAGAAGTACAGCAAAATATCAATTCAAACATATCGAAAAGGAAAACAGCCGCGTTGATGCTCGTAATAGTATTAAAATAATCAAAAGATCATTTTTCGTTGAAAGAAAAATTTCTAAAATTTTCTACAACTTTTATTCTCTCAGATACCGCTATCGTCCTCGATGTACCAATACTTGGATATCGGAATGTTCGAGGAGGCGTATGCAGTGGCTTGTCTGGGCGTCGCTGAAAATGATTGGCTCGCTCTGGGGATCGCTGCTCTCGATAAGCTGGAGCTCAACGTCGCGCACTCGGCGTTCGCGAGAATGAAGAAACTCCGTTACATCGAGATTGTATCCGAAGTCGAGGAAAAACTGAAATCCGGCGAGTGGGGTCGCGAGGCCTGCATGGCCACTGCTGCAGCAGCGATGGGAAGACTCCGCGACGCGGCGCGTCTCTACCAGAAAGCGGGCCTGCAACAATACGCTTTGGACATGTACTCTGATCTCAGAATGTTCGACATCGCTCAAGAATTTATAGCCACTGGAAATACTCAGGTAATTTTCACCCCTGAACGTCATAAATATGAGAAGAATAACGATTAAAAAATAACTACACGTTCAAAGAGACCTTAATCGTGAAAAATGACTAATATAGATAATATTTTAAAATGTAGGACCGCACGATTCTTCTACGACGACGAGCCGAATGGGCGAAGAGTTTGGGCGAACCCAGAGCAGCCGCGGAAATGTTTCTCTCGGCTGGAGACGTGCAGAGAGCGATAAATATTATCGCGGAGTACGGATGGATCGACATGCTCATAAAGGTTGGCAGACAACTGGACAAGGCGGAGCGCGACAGTCTATCGATGATCGCGAAGAAACTGCGTCAGCTTGGAGCGACCCACGGGGCTGCCGAGATCTTCAGTCGCCTCGGCGACGATCCTGACGTCGCGGATGTCCTCGTCGACGCTCAAGCTTGGCCCGAGGCTTTCGAGCTCGCCGAAAGAAATCCGAAACTGAAATCTCGAGTCTACGGCCCTTACGCGAGATGGCTCGCGGAGACTGGCAGGTTTTCCGAAGCTCAAGAAGGTAACAATTAATTTTTTTTATTCCCTTTAAAAAAATACAATTAAAAAACAAAAAGTTCTTTCCTTCAGAAAGAGAATACTCAAAATAATTGATACAATATTCTCGTAGCTTTCCAAATGGCCGGACAGCCCGAAGAGTCCATTGGAGTCTTGACAACGCTCGCGAAAAATGCAGTAACCGAGAGAAGATATCGCGACGCATCTTACTTTTACTGGCTTCTCTCACAATTAAGTTTGAACTTACCCAAATCTCCTGAAGAGACGAAACAAACGTTTTTCTTTTACTCTGACAGGGCTGACATTTATTACGCATACCACGAAGTTTTTAAATATTTAGTAAGTTATGATATCTCAGAATTTAATTAAACAATTTGCAGAAAAATAGTTTAATACAACGCAATGATAAAAAAAATTATATTATTTTTCCAGGAAGAACCTTTCACATCTCTAATGCCAGAGGCTCTCTTCAACATATCAAGATACTTGCTGATGAAAACTCAGGGTATTCACGTCGATGGAATTTCTAAATTAACGATAACGTACGCACTCGTGAAGCAAGCACGTCTGCTGGGTGCCAACAAATTGGCAATGCAGTTGCTCGAGCGTTTACGAGGCATGAAAATACCGGACAATCTTTTGGCACAGATCGAAGTTTCGACTCTTGGCGCGAGAGCTTATCAGTACAGAGATCCGGAGGAATTGTTGCCTCTGTGTTACCGATGTTCCACTTTCAATGCACTTTTGCCAGCCAACAACGCACCGAGCAATCAATGCATGCAGTGTGGTCTCAAATTTCAACATTCCTTCGTTATGTTCGGTGAGCATCGAGCAAAATAATTTGAAAACTTTATGGAACAAGATAGAAATAAAATATACGTACAATTTTTCAGAAATCTTGCCATTAATCGAATTTGAACTCGACGAAAGTATCACTGACGAGGAAGCTCAGAGACTGATCGAAGAGCCAGTCTCCATAGACGATGGAAGCGTGCTCGTCGAAGATCAATTGACCCTGCCTTCCAACGAAACTGATCTCTTTACAGCGAGATTAATGCGATATGAGGTAGACAAACCGCAAAATTAAATTATTAAAAAAATATTAATTTGTATAGTTAATATAGTGAGAAAAATATCTGTGTACAGGAAAAATTGGGTGGCTCGGCGATAAAAGTGGGACGAAACGTTTTGAAGAGTATGGATCCTTCCAGTGTTTTAATCGTAAAGTGGCCGAAGCCATTCAAGACACGATACTATAGAAATTTGTTGACTGACTTGCAAGTAACTTTTTGTAAATCCTGTTTAAAGGTGAGCAAAAGTTTGTTTAAGAAACTATGAAGAAATTCTTTGGAGTACGTACTTAAATAATTCTGTGCTTTGTCTTTCAGTTATTTCACTCTGATGATTACGAATTGGCGTTGCTGCGCCACGGACACTGTCCTTTTTGTAGAGCTCCGAATGTTCCGGCGAGCTAGAATTTCCTTCGTGTACCTGAAACTTTTAATACTCGTTAATACTCATTACTACGAATGAACGAATGTTTTTATGCAGATATAGACTATGAGAATCCGTCCAATAAAAAATCGTTAATAGATTTATGTTGCACAAACGCTCGCCAACTCTGCACCCTGTCGTTTTTCTCGTCGTCGCGTCTAATAAGATTTCCTGCAGCAGCTCGAGATAACCGTTATCTTTCCTTTAGTAGACCAATACTTTTCTCACGAGTTTCGAGTCGTGCTCGCTAATTGTCATGATTTTCTGAGCAAACCTCGTACAATACCGTTATGCAAGGTTCAAATGGGAGAGCCTACGAGAATCCCAGGTTGCTCTTCAATTCAGTCGCTTTTTTCGAAATGTCGAGTCTGCTGCTGGGCCTCACTCTCGTCGTTCTGACGCTCGTGTCAGGTGAGGAGGGATCCTGGCCAGGATCCTTGGGGGATGCTGCCGTTTTGACCAAGAATTCGAACAATTACTCCGAGCGTCAAGGAAAATGTGAGCTCTTGTGATCGGTGAACCTCGTGCACGTAAAAAGTTCAATAGTCCCTCAGGGATCCAACAATTTTTTTTTTCAAGTTCCCTCGGTCTTATGGCTTCTTTTTGTTCACAGTTTTTCCTCTATTCAGTGTCGTCAGGTTCGCGAACAATGAGTGCTCCGGAAGTAACAATTTTCAAGGCACCTGCTTCACGTCGCGAGAATGCAGAAGCTACAATGGAACTTCGTATGGCACTTGCGCCGGAAATCTTGGAGTTTGCTGTGTTTGTAAGTTTGAGAGAACAAGAAGCTAATATTTTTTTACAAATTCATCGATTAAACGAATAAATAAACTATTTTTTGTACGTAATTTTTTTCAAAAGTTCGCAGATCGTGCGGAATGACGACGAATATGAATAACACTTATTTCGTGAATCCTGGATATCCGATGACGTACTCAGGAGGCGAGACTTGCACGCTGGAAATTTATCGCTGCAATTCTGACATATGTCAGGTAGCTTTTCGAATTATTTTTTAAATATTTATATTTTACGTATAATAAGAAATAATTTTTTTTTAATTTTCAAGTTACGAATAGACTTTTTGGACTTCAGTCTCGCCCAGCCGAACGCGAATGGGGTTTGCGATCGAGATTTTCTTCTGGTATCGCGCGGATCTACCAGCGTGCCAAGAATATGCGGTGACAATTCGAACCAACATGGTGCAACTCCGAAAATTATCTTGTATCAATTATACTTTTTTTACTTCACGAAAATAACAATATTCATTTTAAAAAATTTGTTCCAGTTTATATCGACTTCAATGGAGCTAATCCCATAAGTTTGTCACTCGTTACCGACCAAGATTATTTGATGGATCGACGCTGGAACTTTAGAATTCAGCAGATAGCCTGCGACTCCCCGTGGCGAGGTAAACTTGACATTCCTATTGTATTTTTACATTTTTACGTTCATAATCGAGTTAAAAGCGTGCGTTATTTATTTTTAGCTCCGAATGGTTGTCTGCAATATTATAAAACTATTACTGGCACGGTCAGCAGTTTTAACTATGGCACGTCGCCAAATCCACGTGGTGAATATTTTTTACATAAATGAAAAAAAATATTATTTTAAAGTAAATTATAAAAAAAATGTAACAGTTGTAGCTACGGGCGCCGGAATGGGTACGCGTCAAATGCAGTATTTGAATTACGGCGTCTGTGTAAGAATGGCTTCCGGTTACTGCACGATCGAGTGGTCGCAATCGGACTCGATCTCCTTCGCGATTTCCGGCGACACAGGAGTCTTGGATCCAAATGGAGGTAAGACTTTGAATTTAAATCAAATAATATTTCATGCGTTGACTCAATTTTTTAAATTAGGTACGGATTTTGCTATGTCCGGAACTGAGTGCGATCACAATTTTGTCATTATACCAAATCCCTCGGCTTCCGGAGTACCCCTCGACGTCGATAGATTTTGCGGCAATGGATTCGTGACAGTGACGTGTACGCGTGTTTTTTTCCCCATTTCTATAAATTCCTTGAAACATAAAAATATTTCCTCGTTATATTTTTGCAGCGAGCTCGAAACCGTTTGTCATGTACGTCGTGACGAATCCGGAGGACACTGGGATAACGAACGATTACGAGAACCGAGGATTCGTCTTAAAGTATCGTCAAATTCCATGCACCTTGTGATGAAAAGTTGGAAAAGCTACCAGTTAATTTGTACATTGCTCAACCATTATTTTATTTATTAAAGCGTTATTGTTATCTTTATAATTGTTATTTATTTTTTGAATGCTAATGACCAGAATTAGCGGGTGACGTACTGAAAAAATATCTGCCGCGCAGTGCAACGTAGAAAACCAATTCGAAGATGGTTCAAGAGCAAGGTACTCGATTGGCAAATATCTACAAATAACTTAATTCCAAAAAGAAAATCTTCAGCGTTCAAGGTAAATGCTGCCTCTACGATTATCCACTTGTTCCTTCATGGCTTCATACCATGCTCCGAGTTTCGTGTGATTGAGAGCGTCCTTGAATGCATCACAGCCCTCGATACTCCTCAAGACACCGTAAACCGCGAGATCCGAGAGATCTGGATTCTTTCCTCCCATGAATTTTCCACCGCGAGCTTTTATCGCCTCGAGCCAGTTATTGATCTCATCGTAAAACGACAGTCTGACGTCGTCCTTCAATTGATGCCTCTTTTTCAGACGTTTGCCGATCAACCACATCGCGAATGCTCCCACATTAATCATTATAAAACGTTCCCATGCAGGGAAGTACTCCTCCCACTTGCCAACCTTTGAAAAATCAATTTATTCACATTAATATCGGTTTAAAAAATATTTTTATAGAAATATTTATAGTGGTGTTGCCCTTACATGAGAAAACCAGTTGAACGTTTGATAAGCCTCTCCCAGGGTTCTGTAGACGTTGGGCGACAATGTATGAACAAAAACGCTGTCAGCCCACTGTCTCCAATTTCGTTCTTCTCTGTCAATGGAAAATAAAAGTTTTGGTTTTCATTACATCAGATCTTACTCCAGTCTTTAGAACCACTTGTCAAAGCATTCTCAGTGAAGTTGTGGATCAAAATATTTACTTTATATCATCCAGAGTCCTGTTTTCAGGAACTGTTCCTTGATACATGAGGAAGTATTTGTTGACTACTTCATGCTTCAAATCTCCATTAGGATCGTAAACTCCAATTTGTGGATAATACTTGGATAGTTCGTCGATTTTGTGACCCCTGTCATAAATGTACGATGCCAAAACAGAAACAATCATGGAACTGTCGTTGAGCGGTTGATAACCTCCCTCAACTTTTGCCAGAAGTATTGGCACTTTTCTGTACTTGGACCAAGAGATTTCCTTGCGCAGAACAGGATCAACCTCGACGACGTCGTAAGACAAGCCATAATAATCCAGAAAGGTTCGAACCTGAATGCAAAATCGATGAGTTCAAGCTACTTGCCGAGTGAATTTAATATTGCATATAAATAACAATTTTACAACCTTACAGCAAAAAGGACAAGTTTGGTACTGGTACAGTGTCAATTTCAATCCAGTTGTGTCACTTGGTGAAATAATCTGCAATACATTTTTTAAAAATATATGGTTAAATAATTAAGAATTTTTATTCAATTTTTGCGATTAATTTATGATTTGTTACACTTTTTACTTAAATTACATAATTTGTTACTACCATTAAGGTAATTCGATGATGGACGCGTTCATACTTTTAGGTTAAGCATTGAAGCAAATTTATTAACTTAAATTTTAAATAATTTTTTCCCAAGAAAATTTAACGTTCTTTGATGTTGTATTGGAAGATGAGAAAAATTTGAGGATGCTTCACAGTCTGGATATCGAGATATTTATCTTCGAAAATTTTCATCTTTTAACATCAGGCTTATGAGAGTTACCGAAAATTTTCGATTTAAAAAAATTAATATTTCGTTTTCTAGACGATGAATGATATTTAAATTTGAACACAAGTCAAGTTATATATTAATCTCAGCACCAATTTTCATCGCGAAATCTTGGACGGCCAATAATCATCGAACTACCTTAAATGTGCAAATTTTTATTCAATGTTTTTCAATTAAAAAAAATAAAGTGAAGGGAGAAAATTGATGATATATTAATTTCTTACACTGCGAGATGCTGGAATTGGCGGTTTGTACTTCAAAACTTCAACTTCGATCTCTTTTCCGTCGAGAGCGAAATTTTTTCGACTGCGAGAGATCTTTTGCCAGGCATAACCTATACCGATGACTGCACCGACACTCGCACTGACCAAACCTACTTTTATCAACGACGATGACCTTGCTGGTTGTTCGACGACTGTACGAAAAGCGCGATTTGTTACATTTTCGGAGATTGACGGATTTAATTTAAGCAATCTGCATGATCTCGAATATCTCGAGAATTTGTACAACACAGCCATGATCTACGATTTTCGTCGCCGCCAGCTCGTGAGTGCACGCACGATAAAAACACGTGAGCGCTCGGCGCTCGTCCACCGATCAGTTCGAATTCATTCATCGCATGCGCATAATCGTAATAAAGTGTCGAATTGGTAAATACGAATTTTGAGTAAAATTATAAATAATTAATCAAAATTAGTATAATTAGTACGACTGCATTGATTTATTATGTACATTTGTTGTATTCAAAAGATTTGTACTTCAATTTTAACATTTTATTTATACTTCGAATATCATATATATTCGGCTGGATTTTTTTTCAAATATTCAAGGAAAATTATCGTGCAGATTGATTGTATAAAAAAAAATTTTATCAAGCATTTGAGGACTTTTCTACGTTGGATACTTGGCTGGATATTTCTTGAAAGTTATTCAAAGACAATTTTCGAAATTTGTAATCTACATTTGTTGAATGCAGAATGAGAGAAATCTAGAGTCTGTATTATATTTTTAAAAATCTAGAGTCTGTATTATTGTATTAAAAAATTCCACTGAGTATTTAAGGACTTTTCTATGTTGAATATTTGACTGGATATTTCTAAAATGTTCAAAGACAATGTTTGGAAATTTTTATAAACCACATTTGTTGTATGAAGAATGAGAGAAATCTAGAGTCTGTATTATATTTAAAAAAATCTAGAGTCTGTATTATATTTTAAAAAATCTAGAGTCTGTATTGTATTTAAAAAATTTCATCGAGTATTTGAGGACTTTTCTACGTTGAATACTTGGCTGGATATGTCTTGATAGTTCAAAGACAATTTTCGAAATTTTTATAACATTTGTTGTATATAGAATGAGACAAATCTAGAGTCTGTATTGTATTAAAAAAAATTTCATCGAGTATTTGAGGACTTTTCTACATTGAATACTTGGAGGAAATTTCTTGAAGGATCAAAAACAATTTTCAAAATATTTATAATCCACTTTTGTTGTATGGAGAATAAGAAAAATCTAGAGTCTGTATTATCTATATTAAAAAGGACATGAGGCCTCTAATCGATTCATCGAGATAGAGCGCATTAACTTTTGGCTAAGCTCTACTTATTAAAAAAAATTCAACGTGCGCTGCTTTGGAAATA
>JAPYYW010002265.1:0-21594 GCA_030522545.1 Cremastinae sp. A BG-2022a | reverse complement strand
TTGCCATTACGTCAATTTTCAAAGGATTTTCATCGGACAAAATGCATTCGCTGTAGATTATGCTCTTCTACATGTCCTTTAAGGCATGACATCTAATTATGACACACCCTGTATACACCCCGCTCTTACTCTATCTTTTCTTCTGCCCTCTTTCTCCTTCTCCCCGGCGAACGGCGCGCTTTGTCCTCATCTCATCTCTTTTACTTTGGCGAGGAATGCTTAGCCGATTATTCGATGACACAGTGTCTCGGCGGCGTTATATACCGCCGGAGATAATCGAGGGGTGGAGCGAAATAACGTCGACGATGGGGAAAAAAAAATAAAATAACACGCGCGCGTTTGATTTCGAAACTTGTAAATTGCTTTTTCCCCGACTTTTATTCTTCAACATTCTCCATACGGGGGCTTTTTCTCAATCTTTTTTTAGCTCTCGCGCGCGGCAGCATTCTTTTAACTTTCCCGGCAATTGGAGACTAGTGCAAAGTTACTTTTAATTGCTCGGAGAGATTCGATCGAAATGAGAACGAGAGGAAAATAACTGGTAAATCATTCCGGAACATTTTTCAAAAGCGGGGAGAGTTTTAACGGTCGTGAGGGATTTTTTAAAACTGAGGATGGAAAATAAGGGAGAAAAGCTCATTTCGGACCATTTGTCAAACAAATGGTGTAACTATACGTATATACGGATTGTGTATTCGGTAGGTGTCCGTGTAATCGATGAGATAAAATTCTATTGCACTCGAATCCCATCGTTCGGTACAAGCCGACAGATGAATTGATCGAATTGGGTTACTCTCTTCTTCTCTATTTTTTCCCCATTCTACCCCGTTTTCTTCGTTTCGCTCCCTCCTTTTCTCTCTCTCTCTCTCTCTCTCTCTCTCTCTTTCTCGCTTCATCATTCTCGTCCAACATTCCCTTTATCCGGAAATTCGATGGTCCACTGTGGCCGGATAGTGAATTAAAGTGGTGAGAGAAGTGCTGGAATCCGGTCGGAGAAAACGGATGGAACGTCTCGTCTGTCGACCGGCGTCGCATTATTATATAGAACGCGGTTGGAGAAAGATAGAAGAGAGCGACCATTGTGCGATTTCCCTATTAAGAGAAGGTTAAAAATTGTACGACGTCCCGAGGAATCGCTATTCTTCCTGCGAAATTCTTCGAGAGACTCCGAGCTCACACCTCGATACCCCGAGCAGATATATGTGTATATTTTCTCCGGGTCTCGCTCTTCTTTTCTTGATAATATATAATTGCAAGAAAAACTTTTGCTGACCAAGAAAAAAAAAATAGAAAATGTTATTCCACAATTTTTTCAGTAAATTGACTCAATTAGAATTATACAGCGAGTGAATTTTGAGAGCGCGCTCGAGAATTCTCGAATCAACCGTGTAATTAGCATTTCTGAAAAGGGGGTTACATGGAGCGTCAAGGAGGCGTTAGTCGTTTGAGAGTGAAAAAACGAGCGGTAATTGCCAAAGAGTTTTTTCACGCGTAACGCGAATGATTTTTACCAGACAGTCGGAAGCTGCACCGCGCGACCGCGTTAGTGAAATATTCTCCCCGAGGCTTTTGCGACCTAGCCCAAACCTCAACTGATTCCCTCATTCCTTTTTCGCCACATTTCGCTACTGGCGTTATTCAACTCCGTACATCAGGCACGTTCTGCCTTTCTTTTCTTCTCTTCATCCCTCTCTCTCTCTCTCTTTTTCCCTTTTTTCTCTCTCTCTTTCTCTGTCCACCCTTTTCGTTTTCATCTTCTCTATAGGGACTGAAAAAATAGCCCATTTTTTCACCCACGCACTCCGCGCTCGTTTCCATTTCCATCTTCTCCACCTCCCTCGTCACACTCTCTCTAGCCTACCTCAACATATACGCGATTTTGCCTCGTCTCGGTTCTCCTATATATACATATATGTATATCTCGCTTTCCCTCATGTTTCATATCTCTCCTTTTTTTTCAACACCTGCCGTTTCGCATTTTTCTCGTTCTTTCTTTCATTCTCGCGATTTTCCTTCGCTATATCGCGAAGGGAGCGGGCTCGAAAAAAGGGATCAGGAGGGACATTTCCCATTGTGCTTAATTCGCCAACATTTTATGAGCGAAAAACGTATATATAGAAGGCTGATGAAAACACCATGAAAAGAGTTCTATATAGACGAACCAGTTTATATTCCCTTTTCTCTCTTTCTCTCTTTTTTACGAAACTGCAGAAAAGATTCCGCTAGGAGAAAAAAGATTTTAAAGGCGAGCATCCGAGCGAAAAAATTACCTCCCTTCTTGATGCGCGAAAAGAAAAATACATAGATGAGTTTTATTTACCTTCTTTTTTCAGAAATTTCATTCCATCGCCAGCATCTTTGAGATAAATTTTTCTACCTTCTCCTCATTCTCTGCATTTATTAATTATTTTTATCAATTTATACGAGCGCTCTCGTCCTTTCTCGCTTCTAGCGGGCCTGGGAGAATCTCCGCGAGACGGAGACAGCGCGTGCATACATTAAAAAAGGTCGTCCCTCTACTTTTCTCCTGGTTTTTCCTTCTTAGCACCCTCGCTCCGCGGCCCCGAGCCCGAATCGGCCCTCTGCTCTTTTCAAGACCTCATCTCGCTCCTCGCACCACGGCGCGCTCTTTCCCGGGGGATATCCGCCACTGGATACTTTCGCTCTCTCTCTCTCTTCCTTCCCCTGCTCTCGCCTCCGGAGTTTTCGCGAGAGCGCCGAGAGAGGCTTAATGATAATGGAACGTCGGGAATAATTTCCACCTTCCAACCCTTGCCCTTTATATATCATCTCTCGCCGCGCCGCGAGTCGACGTCTTACCTGCTTGTCCGAAGCCCCGGGTACGAACTTTTTCCCCTTTCTCCCCCACCTCTTCGGGTGCAATATTTATACGCGGAGCCGCGCGTCTTATTCTTGAGAAATAAGCGCCACACGCCCGGAAACGCTTTGCCATTGGCCGGACAACTTATTTTGTCCCTTTTCACGGATCCTCGACGCCAATCACACCGAACGCCGAGGAAAATACGTGAGTCGGAGCTTTCGTCGACCGGATACGCGCGATCACCGTCTCGAGCGAAACGCGAGAAGAAAAATGACACGGCGAAAGAAAATAAGAGGAGAGAGGGAGGAAAAAGATGAAAGTATATCATCCCCCGGAGAATCGATGTAGAAAAAGAAAGAAATGTCTCGAGCGTCACGTTTGGAGTGGCCCATGAGCTCGTCACGGGGATGTTCGCGATATACCGCCTCGGCGGCGACGCCGAAGCTTCATCCGGAATTCTCTCTCGAGATCCACCTCGCGCCGCAAACTTTCCCGTAATATATATTTTCAATCCTGTCCTCTCTCGCGCCCGGCGCTTCGTTTACCTCTCACGTTGCCATTATTTTCGCGAATCTATATCCTCTCTCTGCTTCATCCCCGTTTTCCGCTCGCCCCGCTCTCTTCTTCCCCTCTATACACCTTTTCCCATTTCTTCTCGCGTGTGTATTTTTTTTTCTCTATATATATCCCGACGCGTTTTTTTCCCCTCTATCCCCATCACGATGGGCCAGAAACTTTGCTCCCTTCGATCTTTTCTTCTCTCGCTTCCTCGTTTGTTCTTTTTTTTTACCTTTTTTGTTTCAATCTTGCCTCATTTTCTCTTTTCCAACTTTCCTTCTCTCGCTGCCAAGCCTCTCTCGCGCTCTTTCGGTTTTCCATCAGCAGGCTACAAACAAACCCCAATCTCTTTTCTGCATCCCTTCTCTCCCTCCCCCTCCATCTCGCTTTCCCGTAAGCGCACGCATTTTTTTTGCCCGCCTCGAGTTTACATCACTTTCCCGCGAGTTCCTTTCGTCGGAAACATCCCCGGGATGCGAAATTCTTTCAGAACGCTCGCTCTTTACTTTTCTCGTTCCTTTTTCTCCCTTGTCGTTTTTTTTTCAGAATATCGTTCGTTTCTGCCTTTGCCTCGTTACTGCGCAGCCGGAGAATCTTTCATTTTCATCCCCCCGCGTTCTTCGGCATCGATTCCGAAACAGCCGCCGACCGCAGGCGTTGGTGCAACTTTTTTACAACGTTCTCTTTCCTCCTCGCTCCCTCTCTCTCTCTCTCTTTCTCTCTTCTTTCACTTTTGCGTGGTTGTCGCGGAGATCCATCGCGAGTGCAACTCCCCGATGCGAGAAAAAAAGGGGTGAGGAAAGACAGCAGAGTGGGAGAGAGAAAGAGAGAGAGAGAGGAAAGCCCGGGGCATGATGGAACGAAAGAGCGACGACAGCGGGGAGCGAGAAGAAAAAAGACAGAGCGCGAAACTCGGATGGTGCGGATGAGTTGAAAAAAGAAAGAAAGAAAAAAACAGGAAAAGAAGAAAAAAACAAAGAAAGGGGATGTTGGCGAGTGACGAACGTGGGCGGTTTAAGGTTGAAAAAGGAAGAAACTGCCGTCTGGGCGCAATTCATTCTCGGAAAACGAGCGACGACTCTCGCGCGGTTTTCTCTTCCTCGTTCGCGTATACATCTCCATCGAGATTCTTCCTCTCTCTCTCTCTCTGTCCGCCGCTCTCCGTCTTCCACCGCCGAGCCATTCTCTTACGTCTCATTTCGCAATGCGTCCTCGCATAATCGACGCTGGCAACGTTCTCCCGATGCATCGCGAAACTCTCATTTTCCTCTCCGCGAAGAAGCAAAGCTCTCTTTTTCAGCGCGCGCGGCGGGGAGAAATAGATAAAAGTCTGATCTGGCTCTACGCGGCGCCCTTTCTGACCGATACGTCTGCCGGAAGTCGGTGCCAAGCGGGGAGGCGGTCGCGAGCTCCCAAAATGGAATTCCGCCCACCGCCATGCAGCAGCAGGAAATTACCAAGGAGCGCGGAGGCGACGCACCCTCCTGTCCCTTATATATATATTGTATATCGCGAATTCGTGAAAGCTGAAAATTCCAAAGAGCCGTCTCGCTTCGAGACTTCCGTGGAACGAGGACGATACGAGATGGGCGGGCGGGGGGTAAAAAAGGACGACTGCTCCGGCTTGTGTGTCTTCAGCGACGAAACTTCTGTGGCTTTATTTCTGCCGGGATACGAGGCGAGAGAATATTCCGAGTGTGTGCGAGATATATGTTTGCTGGGACAAGAGCGAGTCTCTGCCTCTAATCCAGCAAACACCGCGTCCCTGCTTCCAGAGAGAGTGCAATTAATAATATAAATGCTACGTTACCTGTAGGGAAAATTGCTCTCTCTCTGTCTTATATATATAGTATATTTTTGCGAGTTTATCTTTCTCTGTCCTCGCGGCGCTGCGACTTATTCGCGCGACACGAGGCACGGGGAAAGTGCTCGCTAACTCTCATCCCGCGGTAGCCATATTGGGCATGGAAATTATTTAGCGATGCGCTGTTTCGGCCCATAATTTCCCCATACTCTCCCCGGCATTAATTTGGGAAACACTCGCGCTACACACCGGATGCTCCGTTCGCCCATTTCTCTCGCTTTGCCTTTCTTCTCTCTCCTCCCCTCCCTCCTACCTCTCCCCGCGAATCCGTGTATCGTTCGCGGTCGAAATATACCGTACGGTTCGTTCGGGGTCACTTCTGCGGTCGTGGATTTTATTCTTCCAACTGGTACATGCACTCTTCCGTCCCGGATCGTCCACTCTCGCGAAATTCTCACGCCGCTGGCTGGTAATATTCTCTCCCATCCCCCTATGCGCTTCCATTCTCCCCGCTATACCGCGCGCTTTCTCTCACTCGGAAAACTCCACGGACCGGAGCGGCGGACTACGATCAACCGGGGAACTGAAGTTCGTTCAACAAATTCACGTTTAATTAATCTGAAAATGGGTTAACGCGTCACAACGGTGCGGAATGAGACAGAGAGACAGGGAATGAGGGAAGGGAGGGAGGTGAAGAGTTATTTCGGATATAGGATTCGTACCTGGGTCACGAACCAGTGGCTCCTCTCAGAGCTCTCGGATTCGTCCTCTGCTCGTCTCTTTCCTTTTTTTCTTTCATAGCTCCATGTTCTTTCCCTTCCCCTTCCCACCCCTAGCTCTCATTCTCTCTCGCTCTTCTTTTATTCCGAGAGAATTTGCGCCAGACGGCGATGGAAGGGGGACTGTAGGAAGAGGAAAAAGCGGGTTCAACATCGCGGAAAGATATCGGAAAATAATAAAAATCTTTTTACCCTCGCTATTACTGTGTGTAAAAGCATGGAGAGGACTTTGCCCGGCGGATCTCTCCGCACGGGCGGCTGGCCGTGTACTAAACCTGTAGATGGCGCGCGCATCGCCGCGCGCGGCGCAGCACGTGTGTATATGCACACAATGTTTCCGTATGTATATATATATACGTGTCGGGGCGGTATTTACGCGTTATTCCACACATTAAGGCGAATTCGGAGCACACGTACGCCTCGGTGGACTCGAGCTCGAGTGTGGCCAATGTGTGTGTGCCGATGATGAAGGGGGTTTGCATTGAGTGCGCGTTGGTGGTGAGTTTGTCGAGTGGCCCCTCTCTCTCTCTCTGCCGCCTCTCGTGCGCGACGTCGCTCTCGCTGCGTGTAACGGCTCGACGCGAGCATCGACGCTCGTACATTTTGTTGCGGATTTTCCGGAGGAGAGGGTTATACCTTCCCTTTCCCCCTTTCACGTTATTCCTACGCGCGTATACTCGTGTCCGTAAACACCGATCCATATATAGTCTATATATAGTAGATTCTACTTATGTATACATATATATACACACACACACATTCTCTCTCCACCGGCGAACAGGGCTGCGCGCAGCTTTCGCTGTTAACGCGGCTAAAGAGCGCCAGCCGGTGAGTCAGGACCAACCGGGAATTTTACCCAGACCAAAATAGTATCATCCGATTTAGCATCGCGATAACACACGTTCCAATTGGTAATATTAGCTTTGACGACAATGCGTCGGGTCTTCGAATTCGAATCAAAACTAACTGGATTAATCCTTTTCGACGAAAAGGCAGGGATTCCAGCCGGCTGCTGCTGCGCCATCAACGGAATTCCAAATTCGTCGGGATTACAAGCACGAATTTTTCCAATTTTCGTTTAAATTCTACATAAGCGCGCGCGAGAATACTTTTTCAGAGTTCCCTCAGGCCAAAGGGTCAAAGCGGAACGTTTTTTCGCTTCTACCTTTTATCTTTTACTTTTTACTGCTCTCGCCATCAACATAAATTATGAGATTCCCCGGAGTCCTGTATAGTATATCATGGACTACAAACTATAACCATCGATTACTGAAAGACATTTCGTACGGTTCTAAAATTTGTTTGCCTGCATTCCAGTATTATATGCAAAGGCAACAAAAAAACTTTTGAAATATTTTTATCCTTTCAACGGTGCGCGTTTAAATTAAATTTTCATATAGAGTGTTCGGTGTGCCAAAACAACGAATTCGTTTTTTTTTAAATTAGATATAAGAAAAGGTTATCCGCATGGTTTCCAGCGAAGAAAATTTGATCCTCGATGTACCTCCTCTGGCGTACGGAAAATATATTGAACCGAAGGATAAATTCCGTCTGGACGTTGGATCCGCGCTATCTCTTTCATTTTTTTTATCGTAATACAGGAAACGCGCTATTCCATGCGGCAGGCTCCATAAATTTGAACCGAGCACCTACAAATACTCGTATATTTTTATAGCGATAATGCATGCGCGCACTGTTTACTCGATGCGCGCAAGAAAGTAACGCTCGATGCACGGAAGGAACATCGGTAGTCTGGCTGTAATAAAAATGGATTTTATATGCGAACGGGAGATGAAGGAGTACGTACATCGAATGCAAAAAAATGGAAAGGGAGAGGTAATGCAGGGAGTAGAATAAAAGAGAGAAAAAGAGAGTAATAATAATTGAAAGAGACATGGAGCACAGCATGGAGGCATAGAGATTGCGACGGAGAGAGAGAGAAAGAGAGAGAGAGCAGCAGAGGATATGGAGAGAGAAATTGGTTGGCCTAGGTTAGTTTCACAGGTGATCGAATAAAAATTGGTCCAGAGACTGGGTAATGGAGGGGAATGAACCCTCGAGTCTCTGTTGCTCGCTCCCGGTTCACCGTGGGATTGAGTGCCAGTGGCTGCGGTGGATAAACGACGACGAGAGGAAGCAGGGGCGCCCGGCTCGCGGAGAGGGCTGATGCACACATCAGGCCTGTGCACTCCGTAGCGGCGGTGAACGCACAGATTGTAAATCGAATTGGCACGGGAACCAGAAAGAAAGATAGGGATGGAGAGAACGAAAAAGCAGGGGCGCGGGGGGCTTCGTGCTGGAGGGAGAAGGATGCGGAACCGTTGCCGCTGCTGCCGCCGGGTTTACCAGACGGGAAACCGAGCGAGTTCTGCTTCACAATTGAGTCGCGGCGTTCTCGATCCGGCCAGCCGTGCCAGAGGAAAGTGCACAGCGGAATCCGGGAGGTGACGTAGATATTCGTTGAGAAAGCCAACGCTATATATATGTACCTCTAGCTTTCTCTCTCTCTCTGCTTTTATTTCTCTTATTTTCTCCCTTCGCCCTCGGCTCTCTGCGCACAACCTCTGTATGTATCCTCAGATACGGGAAAACAATATCGCGGGGATGTCTTCTCGACGGGGAATGAGCGAAAAGGAGCCAGACTCGTTCAACGAAAATAACAGTCAACTCGAACTCTGGAAAAAGACGACGCCGAGGAATAAGGAGCTAGGAAAAATAATACGAGAGATAGAAGTGTCCTCGTTTCCCGAGGTAACGACCGGCTCGTTTTTGCTGCACCAATCGAAAGCCTCTCTGCCGTGTTCGAATTTCCGAAAAAGAAAAAAAAACACGATGAGAAAACGGAAAAAGTTGCTCGATTTAAGAATAGAATTAACGTCGTCGAGTCGTTGGCACCTGTTTCCCCTTTTATATCTTTTATTCCTCGGGATCCTGCTCCGACTGTGAGAGGACAAAAAATTGGAAGCGTCGATTGAGAAGGCGCGCGCGCGCGGGGGATTGAGGGTTGAATCGAGAGGGAATAAGAGCCGATGCCAAATTATTCAAGAGTTTGCTCAACGGTGCTCGCGGCTCATCGAGAAATTAGCTCTCCCTTTCGCGATCACTTCCTTTCTCTCTGCCTACACACAGTGTACTCTCGATAATGAATCGAAAATAAAAAGACGGGAGAGCGAGAAAATGGGACGAAAAAGGGACAAAGAGGGCACAGAAGCGCAGAGGGAATAAGCAGGAAAAAAATGCGGGTGCTCGGAAAATGGTGAAAAAACGTGTTGGATCGCGAGAGCCAGCACGGTTCGATTATTCGGTATCGGCGTTTCCGACGTGAATTCATGCATCCGCATCGTACCCAGGTAATTTTCCATTCACCTGGAAATCCTCTCATATCCCGGGGTGATCCAGCGCGCACATTTTGCGGCGCTTCCCCCCCGTTTCTCCTCGACGAAGAAAAACCTCATCGTCCGTTGCTGGTCCGTTTGGTATCGCACACACCGCGACACTGCTCTGCTTCCCCTGAGATATACATACATACTATATTTTTCCTAATTTGAATGTTTCACGTTGAATCGCTTTTGTTATACCGAGAGATTGGCACACGCGCGCTATACGTGTCCGTTTTCATTTTTCCCCATTTTTTTATCCACTCTGTTTTTTTTTCATGCTTTACTTTTTTTTTCGTTTATTTCCCTTCCTTTCCCTTTTCAAACGAAATGCGAGCGCGCGCGCGCGCGGGAGAAAACGCACGCGGGAAAAAAATCGGAGCGGTTACGTCCGTCCTCCGCACTCTCATCCGCGATGTCTACCCTTTTTACCGCAGAGGAAACTGTCGCCCAACCCAACTTGTACCACGGTCCTTTTGCCCGCACTTTCCTCCCCACCCCTAGGAAGCTGCTTCCCCTTTCTACCTTATATCCATTGTTCCAGGCCCAACGACGATTCCGCGCTACTATTAGCGACCTCTCCGGTAATCCGGCTCTCTTTTTCTTCTCTCCCATGCATTCTCTCGCTCGCTCACTCTCATCTCTCGTCCCAACGAGCACCGGACCGCGCCGCGTACTCGCGGGCGGACAACACGCTTTTTTGTTTCCCCCGCCGTCTCCATTGCTCGTGTACTCTCGCGCTCCATCCACTTCCTTTTTGTCCGTCACCACACCGAGGACTGCCTCAGTTCACCACAATCAGTACCGCTATCGTGCTAATTCTCGCTCATTCGCCCCCCCCCTTCTTCCTCTCCCCTGCACGCTCATTCCACCCCCGAGATTTTTTCTCTCCGTTCCTCATCGTCACTACCGAAAAAAAATACACTCCGCTCTCGGTCTATCTCGAAGTGAAACATCGAGACGCGTGCATCGTCGCCAAAAAACCAGTGTGCTCTTTATTGTCTCTCTCTCTCTCGCTCTCACTTGATGATAAAAAAGAAAGAAAGAAAATTTAAGACCTTGTTTTACGAGGCAATCATTCTGTACCCGAGCACTTTCGAACCGTTTTTTTAGGAGCTTTCATAAAAAACATGACGCTTAATTGCATTTAAAAACGGGAGATTTGAAGCATCAACACGAAACGGGCGTCGTTACACGTTTTACCATAAAATTATTCCGGTGTTCCGAAACGAGAAGGAAAAGATTCGCTATCGTGCCTCGTGTTTTATTATTCCCGATGATCGGGGCGATCGCGAGCGAATCGCGTGTTGATCGCGTGTATATCGGTAAATGGATTCGTGTTGTACGCCTCGACTGTCGCGCTCTTCTTTTTTTTTCTTCTCATTCGTAAAACAGGAGAGAAAAAAAAGTCGGTGTTTGCCGTGTAAACTACGAACCGTTGAGCCAATATTTTCCACGCGAATACGCTCGAGGATAAGGCTGTATCCAGCAGGCTGTATTGAATTTGTCGCGAAATCGATAAACAAGACACCTAGTCAAATGCCGAACATTGTGTCCTCTGAGAATTTTTGACGCGGGAGCGACAGCGACGACGAGAGCGAGCAGTCTCTGTATTCTCGTCGCGCTACAAAGGGAAAAATTAAGAAAGTTGTCACAACAAACGGCTCTTGTTTATCTTTGAAAATTTCGCGAGCGAGCAATTCTCTTTACTCGATCGTTCGTCCCTTTTGGCGCTCTTTTTATTTTTCATTAGTCGCGAGTGTTCCGAGCTAGAATACACAAGACTCAATCGAATTATAGAGATTGTATCGTTGTCTCGATAATCCAGCAGGAACACCAGAGAGATCGAGATATAAGAGGATTCGAAGATAAGAGATAGACTGTCGGATAACCCAAAAGCCGTTTGACTTTGCCGAAGAGGAAATGAAAGAACCGAGTGAAACTACTTTCGACAACAATCCGGAGTCCTTTATCAGGGAGTCAAACGCGTAAATAGGTGTTCGGCAGTTTTGCGAATCTCCATAAAGTCTGCTCCGAGCACGAAGACACGCGCGCACGCGTGTGTATACTGTGTTATCGCAACTTCTGAAATATTCCGACAGTCGCCGTAAGACCAGTAGTGTAACTCCGTGGAACAAATTAAATTTCACTCCGGGAATAGTTTTATTCCTGTTCCTGGCAGGGAAGTTTGGTGGCCCGGGTTTTCCGAGTGTCTTCGATATTCAAAGTGGAGAGTGAATAGCAACTGGAATACGAGAAGCAGCAGACAGGCGACCGGGGGAGAAAAAGGACGAGAATAACGAAAAACTATGCGCGATGGTAAGACAGAGACGAAACGTCGAAATAAATAAAGAATGCGACAAGAAGAGAAATAAGATGTATCTTTTTGAAGCATCAGCATAAGGAAAATAAAGTAAAAAGTAATATGCGAAAAAGTAAAAGAAGTATTTTAAATATTTTAGAAGCAGGTGCGCGGAGTATAAGATGGGACAGAGCGTACGAAAAGTTGGATATGTAAGGGAAAAAAGGGTGAGAGGGAAGAATATGCATAGACTGGCTGCTGGAATAGGAGGGTTGGTCCAATCTTGTGTGCATTACATGCCATCTGCATGTCGCTCGATGGGGATCCCGGTGTGTTATCTCGCGGAGATGAGATCATCCGGTTCCTATTATCCGGTAACTTTATTCGCACGGGCTGGTACTCCCGAAAGGGGCTTTCGCGCGTTTCTGTTTCTCGCGATAGTGTGTACATATACGCGCACGAAGCCGGCGATAAGTCACGGGCAAGTTCGAAGTTAGTTTACGGAAGAGAGGGCGCGCGCGGCGGGTTACGCCGGATTGCCGGGGCCGAAGGAATCGCTCGGACAGACACGCTCCGCGGCTGAGAGATTTGACGCTGGTAATTCGAGCGATCCATCATCTCTCGAGATTTCCTCCGGCGCTCCCGCCCGAAGATCACCCGTCCGTAACGTAATCCTTCCGGCGCGCCTCGGAGGACGATATTTAAAGAGCGAATATCAGAATAATAAGCTCTCGCCGCCCGGACTCTCTCTCTCGGCGAGAGGATTCAAACTTGATGGCGTCTATATATAATCATCGAGTCGGTGGAGCCGATAACACGCTCTCATCGTCGTCCCGATAAAATCTGCAAAGCTTATCAGCCAAGTACGTAAGCCCCCGCCGATCAGGAAAATATATGTATATATGTATATTGAGCATTCGCGGAGCCTCGAGAGTTTTCGCATATCGCGCACGCGATGGCCGAAAAATCTAACTTACTTGGAATATCCCGAACGCTGTGCCGAGATGTTCATTTGTGATCGTCAGGATGGAACATCCCGCTCACGGTATCACTCGCCATATCCTCGTTATCGGAGTCACCGGATCGTGACGATACTCGCTCCCAGGACGTCAAGAAATTTCCCCCCTTTTTTCTTCCTCCTCTTCTTCTTCTGCCACCCTCTTTGACGGCCTGTGTGCTTTTTCCCCTTCAGAGCAGGCAAGAGCACTTATCGGAACGGCTTCGTCCCGAGCAAACGAGGCTACGAAGAGGCATCAAATTTGTATGATACTCCGAGCGAGAATAAAAGGAGCGACGAAAAAAACAGGCTCTCCCCGTCGTGTGTATTTATTGAATCGAATCTCCGACCGCGCGCGATCCGATATATATTTCTCCTTTTATTGTTCTCCCAAATCTTGATTATCCGAATATCAGGGGAACGCGAGATTACGAGGTCCGGTGCTACGATCCCTCCTCATGACTCTTCGATTCAGAGTGGACAGCCGAGAACCGCCGATTGTTCATCCACATTTCTTCTCTTGCCTCTTCCGCTTCCCGCCCCCGCCGGCAGCTCTCGCTCTTACCGATCTCGCGACCCGTTATTGTCACCGCTATCCCATACGATCCGGAGCACGTTGTCGCCCGCGAGCCGATCATCTGAGCACTCTCGATTGAGCCATTCGCCAACTTTTATCGATTAATTCGTCAAAAGAGATTTTACTTTGAATCTTCTTTTTTTAACCCTCTCATACTTTATTCTTTCCCGACCTGTTCTCTCTTTTATCCCGTTTTGTTATTCACCTTTTTTGTTATTTGTTTTATCTCTGCGGGCTTTGTTTTTTATTTGGCGCTTTTTCGCTGTTCAGGCACCGATATCCTTGTCGAATCGCGCGTTATCCCGTGTCTCTCTCTCGTGCGCTCCGGCCACGAGCACGACGGGCTTGATATCGCGTCTGGCGAGGCCGTATATAACGCGCTTGTGGTCGGAGTAGCGGCCACAGAGCTTTTGAGAGGGATGAACACCGGGCTTGCTTGAGTCAGTAAAATGTGGCCTGCCAGCGAGGGTAGTTCGGCCCGAGCGTGGCTCCGCCAGATACGCAACAACCCCCGAGATCAGGCCCTATACTCAATGAACGTGCCGAACGCTTCTTCTCAGACAATTTCCCACACACGCGCCCGTATATATCCTCTTATTCTCCCTTACATTCCCGAATAACTTGATCGCGTACAAGCCTCCCGATACGAAGATCCGATTATTCGACAATTGTATCGCTCGGGAAACTCGCCTGCTTCCTCAGTTCCTCATTCCAGCTCGATACGTTCACTCGTTGTTTCTTATAATTATTTTTCAACTCGTTCGACCCGATGGTTAATTTATACTTATTTTACTTTTATCTATTTTATTCTCTCTGTTATTATTCTCTCGTTTATCCCTCTTATTGTTTCGTTATATTTTCATCTGACGGATTTTAGTCGTTCCCCTTTGTTCCGCTCTGTACGGTTATTTTTATTTTCGTTTTCCTTGTTTTTATTGACGCTTCTCTCGTGGTTGGTCCCGCGACTCGTTCACCGCGAACGCCGCTGGTCCAGGCAGCAGCACGCGAGCATAACTGCGTGGTCGTGTACTCGCTGGCTGGAGCAGAACCCCGAAGGCCCGGGAGCCGACGACGATCACCGACGACCGCGACGGCGTTCGACGACGACGCAGCGCGAGAGACGTGGGGGACGAGGTGCCGCGTGTGCGCGGGCGCGCGCCGATCCTCCCACGCTGCTCCCCTTTCTCTCTCTCTCTCTCTCTCTCTCTCTCTCTCTCTCTCTCTCTCTCTTACACTCTACCTTCCTATATCAGCAAAGCTTGTCTTCCCGTTTCACTCGCTCGCCTCGTCTCGGTCCCTCGCTTCTCCCGAAAATCAGCAAAGATCCTCGATTCGATAAATTCGAGGTCGGGAAATTGCTAGGGCATACACGCTGTTGGCGCTTTCGGGGCTACGGACTCTCGTACACGAATTTTCACAATGAACAGAAGAGAGTCGCCGCGATCACGTGCCACCAGAAAATTTCATCATATTTTTCTATAAAAAATATATATTTTTGTTCCACTTTATCCTTACACCGCTTTTCATAAAATATATTATTGTTTTCACGATAATGACTTATTGGAGTCTCTGGAAACATGAGCGCAAATTGAAAAAGTATTCCACTACATTATTTTCGTGTAATTCGATTACTAAGCCTAAAAAATGCATCTACGTTAAAAGTATCACAAGATATATATTCAAAAATATACAGAATTTGAAAAAATGTCACAGACATGAAATATATACGAGAATATAAAAATCGGTTCAATTTTTTTTGTCTGCACTGCTGTACACGAGTTTTGTTGCATAATAAGGCTCAAAAAAGATGCTTTCTTGAATTTTATGTAACAAAAAGTTACTTCAATGAAAAAAATGAAAAAAAAGAATGATAATTGTGCGTATACTGAATTCTTAAAACTCTTTCAGCTTTTTTTATAATGAAACTTTATTTAATATATCAGCAATCAATTGTATATTTACAGTTACTGTTTTATCTTCTAGAGTGCAGTATTTTTCTTTCGCGAGTATCGTAATAATAAATTTTATATCGACCACAGGTTTTTATTTGAGTTTATCCACGTGTTGTACATTTTATTCTATATTTTTTATATAATTATCATATTGAATTTTGTTACATAGTTGTAACTACACGTAATATATAATTTTTTGATATTCAACACAGGACTATTTTGTTCACAAGTAAAAAATAGTATATTTTACATACGAAAAAAGAATTTAACACGAAACATATTTTTCGAGTTCCGCAACGTGATAAAATGTATAGGAATAAATCTTCGTAGAAAATATTTCATTTCTCTCGATGGAAGCAGAATGAAGAAATAAATGTGGAACGGATTAGGGAATGAATTCACTCTGCGCGAATACTTTTTCGTCGGGACGAACGTGAGAAATATATATATTTGCAAACGATTGAATTAATCGGATCCCGAGAGGTCGAGTCCCTCTCGAGGAGCTGTCAAGGCGCGAATCTCTCGAAGGAATAGCCATAGGAATGGAGTCCATTGAGGAGATAGCGCGCGGCGCGCGTTGTTATCGTATCCGAGAATCGAGGAGCTTTCGGAGCGTTCCCACGTCGCGTTACGCCGCCAGGATACAAACGCAATTATTCCGATTACTTCTGAGCGGCCTGATGGGACGGTGAGCGAGTGTTTGACAGGTGTACATATGCGAGATTCGAGGGATACGCGCGCGTGCTCTTACGCTCGGAGATCGAGAATTTAGCGGAGGAAAGCCCGGAGGTTTCATCGCCGGAAAGCTCATCACGGATGAGATTCTCTCTCTCTCTCTCTCTCTCTCTCTCTCTCGCATTCTCGTTCTTTCTCTCTCTCTTGCTCTTGTGCTCTGACTCGCTCGCTCATTCTCTCGCGGCTCTGAGCCCCGTATTAGGGAGCTCCGGGTCACGCACTGCGATAGCAGCCGAGGGAATATATCGCAGCGAGGGAGAGAAGGAGAGACAAGGGAGAGTCTAATGCCGGCTCGAAACCGAGGGGGGTTCTCGGAAGCGAGATGAGAGACCTAGAGAGCGAGAGAAAGAGAGAGAGAACTGAACTCCGTTACAGTTTTGTGGTAGGGGTCGAAAGATATTGATCTCTGCCCTTCGTTCGACACATTCGCTCGGAGAGATATCGGATATGAGACATCCGAAGGGTTTATTCCGTGACACACTACGCGCTGGACGCACGTCAAGTTTTCCTTGCTCGCGCTCGCTGATGCTTATATATTCGCCTCGCTCGCTCGCTCGTTCCGTCCCTGATGCTCTTGTGCTGTCGCCCCTCGAAACTTGCCAGCGCGCGCGGCGCTCGGAGCTCGCATGAATGAGAGATTCCGTGCACGAGGGCTCGCCGAAAGTCGAGAATTTCCACAAATGCGCCCATCACACACGCCATATATATGCCCCCCCGTTTTATTAATTCACGAAACTTCGACGCGATATGGTCGTATGCACCGTATATAAAGTAGATACGAATGATACATCTCTTCTCTTTCTAATTACAGTTTTGACAGTTTCCCCGCCGAGCATCCTCATGCCGACGATCTATCCCCCCGTTTAACCCTTTCCAGAATCTATCCAATTACATAACACGCATCTCTCATCTGCTCTCAAATTTTCAAAGTTCTCGAGTTCTTGGGCATTCTTCCGCCCGCTTTTTCCATTCTCTTCCGAATCACCCTTTCTCATTAGCCTGCCCTGCTATATATACGGACACTCATTATTGCGAGAACTTTGTTATCTTCGCAGAGAGGCGGCAGAGAGACGGAGGGGAGGGATACGCTTCGCAATGTACGGCGCGTTGCGCATTGCGGTCTCGAGGGACACCCTCTACGTGACTCGAGGACCTTTTTCCATCCAAAGAATCATACGAAAATAACGCACACGACACAGCCATCAGCAGGAACCGCGGAATCATTACTTCCTTGATTTTTGAAAAAACAAAGAGTTCGAAAAAAAAACGTGTCAAGTTGAAACAACTCCGGGGGAAAACGGGAGGGGAGCTGATGGTTGTAATTTGTTTGGTAACGAGCAGTCGAGAAGTGTGCGCCGTCGTTGACGAACAAACCGCACCAACGCGTGATTTCGCTCTGTGCCAAAAGCAAACGACTCGCTGCCTCTCGCTCGCACCCTGCTATCTCGCGCCTTCTCGCACGAGCCCGCAAGCTCGACCGGGAGCTTCGTAAACTTGTTGATACCCGGTGGGTACATTCTCTTGCCTCTGGGTCTGGCCAACTATATACCGAGAGCTTCTCTGGACACATCAGAGGGAAATAAGCCCTCTGCTCCTCGTCCTCTCTTTCGCCCTCGCTGGATAAACATCGCGGAGAGGTGTCGCGCGACGTCACAAAAAGTCATTTTCCCGTTTGTTTAGGATCAAATTTAATACATTCGCGGTAGAGGCGAAGATAAAAGCCCCCCGTCACCTGTTCCCATCATTAATTCCCTCGAAAGCAATTCATTTATTTTCAGCCCGCGTATATTCTGGCTGTTTAAAATAATGTCGATTGCGATTTCGTGATGTTTTAAAGAGCTTTTTTTTCCTCTTCAAATTCGGTCGTTAATTAATAGCCGTAAGATCTCGTTACGGAAGAATAAATCGTAAGGACCTCTTCGGCACCTCGTTGTGTGAAATACAAGCTGGAGCGATAAAAAACTTTCGCCCTCTCGTTTCCTCTTTTTTTTTCTACTGACCAAAGTGGACTTGAAGTACTCTGTTAATACATTTCACCTTTTTCCTCACCGCTTCGCGCTTCTGGTTTGCCTAGCGACCCATTTATATCGTTATACGCGTGTCACGATCAATTCACTGAATGCAATTGAATTTTCGAGTTCACACGAGGCGACTCGAACGCACATGGTAAGTTATCCGGTGAGCGTTCCTCCACATTTCTGTCATATCATCCGCTAACCAGCTACCATCAAATAACTATTTCATCTGTTGCAGATACACGAGAATATTTTATCTTTAAGTAGTATTATAGAAATCTGTTTTATCGTTGCACCAAATATTCCCACAGTGCACTCAAATTTTAATACAGATGTCACGATTTGTTTTCGCTGTGTATACTCACGACTTTAGATTTTACGGATAGGACTTGAATCAATGCATTCGATTTCAAGTAAAGTTGAGTACATTCCATTTTTTTTAATCTTTGGGCATAAATGAGTTTTGTTTTTTAATATTATGTATTTTTATAAATTTTCATCAAAGTATGCATCATTAATGACTTATCTTATTTTATCAACTAAAACCTGTCAAAAATGATGTTATAATTCTAAATATTTGTTCTGTTTGAAGGTTCGGAGGAATCTGGAAGGAAGTTCACAAATTTTCGGACCAATCAGTGTGTACGGTAGGTTGACTTTTTTTCTTCTTCTCGTTGGTTTCAACATGAATTATAAAAAAAATATAATGCATTTTCCTTATGTTCGACATAATTAAATAAGATAAATGATGCGGTTATATTTTTCTTTGATGTAAAATTTGAGGAAAAGATGCACAAATTACTATTAATCGTGAATGTATAATAACTTTTCTTTACTATATGACTGTTGAAAATGATGACCTGAGATTTTTTTTCAGTTGGAATAAGATTCGGAAGCGTCCCGAAGGAAGTACACAAATTCAGGGACCAATCAGGATGGCACGTTGACTTATTTCCCTCGTTTCTTGTTCCCGGTCGCGTCGTCCTCGAGGGCCCCGGGAGTACGAATTCTTACGCGGGGGTCCGTCGTGTCCGAGCGGTCGGGAGTCATATCCAGTGGCTCGGAGAGGGTGCGCCGCGACAGGGAGAGAAGGGAAAGAATGGACGAAGGAGAAAGAACGTTTGTGCGTTACGAGACGTGGAATTCGATCAGAAATATTTGAGGTGGCGTCTGAGCCATATTCCTCGGAGCATATAACAAAGAAAGAAAGCAAGAGAGGGAGAGAGAGAGTGGGACGGAGAAGGATAAAAAAAGGGATGAGGATCAGGGACATATAGTTCGGAGCGCCGGTGACAAGATCGTGCAGGAGGGAAGGAGAAGCGGGCCCGCGAAGTGGCGCTCCTCGCAAAACTTTTGATCCGGCAGCTTATTCCCCTCGGGCGCGGGGTAAAACATCCATCCCTGAAATGTGCCCCAATAATTTCAAAGGCCACCGAAAGAATTTAAATTAGCCGGCATATCGAACTAGCTAAAATTAATTGATTTATGGTTCCGCGATCGTCGGATGCTCACGTCCTCTCTCTCTCTCTCTCTTCCATGCCTCTCTTTCTCTCGTTTCTTGCGTATCCTCGCTGCACGTCCCATTCCACCTTGCCGTTAATGTTACTTTTTCGTGGCTCCGTTCCTTTTTGCATCATCCACGCGCTTTATGCCATGCAATCCTTTGTTCTTCGCCTGTCGCGCAACATGCCGAGCGACACAAAGAGGGAACAAAGGAAACAAAAGGCCCGGAGAAACAGAGAGAGAGAGAGAGAGAGATGAGGGACTCCATGCGAACGCGACGATCAAATCATGACCGACTTTCCGGAGGCAAGAAAAATTCTACCTCGGACATTCCTCTCTCCGATTATTTTCTGCAAATCCTCATCAGGAATTAAAAAAAAAAGATATGTCCTAAAATCCCGAGTCAGGAATTTCTCGTATTTTCGGCAAATTCGAAAAGACGAAGAAATACCCGTTTCTCGTAAAGAATTTAATTTTTTTTTCTGAAACAAAAAGAGATGGATTATTAAAAGAGTGTAAAAAAGAAAATGAAGATCAAAAGGGTCTTTGTTCTGTCTGGTCACGTGTCTGGTCGACGAAGGTTATGTCTTCCGTAAGATTCTCACCGACGCGAAGTCTCGTGTCACATATGCGCATGGACTTTTAAGATCGACGCTTTTTGCCACCGCGTATCGAGTCGAGCCGATTGTTATACACCGTTCGGAACGCTGGAAAGTTATCCTCCACGCGGAATTTACGTTTATTATCCGCACCGTCGATATCTCTTAATGAGTAATTATTTTTTTTCTTTATTTCTCATCCTCTCACTCCGTCTCTCTCTTTCTCTCTTTCTCGTGTAGTTCATTTTCTTTTTACGTGTCCGGCTCATTGGCGCTAACGCTCCGGAGCAAAGGATCGCGACGCCATTTTTACCTTTTCGATTGGGGTGGAGCGGGCCGTGTATTATGTACGTCGTTTACAAACCGGCGGACTACAAAGCTCCATCGCGTGCACGCTAATGAGAGTAATCACTTAATAAAGGCGGCGAAACCTCGGGCCAGCGGACTTTGAGCTATATATACAAATACACGCGAAAGTTTCCTCGCGAGCCGCCTCTGGATCGCGTGACGAGTTCGCCACGCTTATTCGACGATCCGAGAGAAATCAATATTTGATTTTCTGGAATTTTTTTCTCCGATATCTTGCCTCGCGCTCGTCCACTCTCCTCTCGTCTCTTTCTTCCTTTTTTTAACTTGTTACGCTTCGATGCGGTTCGATAATTAGCAAGAACATTCTTTTATTGCTGAAATTTGCTTTATATATTGACTTTATGTTTGCTATACTCGAGCATAAAATCTCTGAGTAAAATGCGTTACAAATATTTAACCGGGCCCCGGATAGGGTGAAACTTTTTTTATTTTTTCACGTCTTATTAAAGGTAATCTTATTGTAACTGATAATCGTCTGCATATAGAATGGCAAAAGCGACAATAAAATTATACTTCACTTATTCTTCATTTTATTACAACCGATTTCAATTTTTAATCCTATATTTAAAAAAACATTAAACCTCTAATCGATTCTTCGGAATAGAACGCATTAGGTGGAACGCATTAACTTTTGGCTAATTTCTATTCATTAAAAAAAAATTCAGTGCGATGCTTTGGAAATAATGGCTTTGATGTTTAAATCATTCATTTAATCTTGCAAAAAATTTTGGGAATTACCCATTATTCCTATTTTCGATTCTCGAAAAATCACTCTGAAGGTCTTTGAACACGCTACATTTTCTCAACTTACTTTTATTATAACACGTACGTATAATAATGTGAGAAAAACTTGCAACACAATTTTCTATTATTTATATCGAATATATACCTGGAAAAATATACCTGAATAGTTCGAGGATCATAAACATTAAAAAAAAAAGAGAGAGAGAAAATTCGTCGAGCGTAACGAGGAAATAAATACCAATTTTCCGAAAATACCTCGACTATTTTGTTTATCCATGATGATTCATCGAGGTCGAGGGAAAAACCGAACTCGGTCTTGATTGTTCGGTTTATTGACTAAATTTGGAATCAGTAGACCGGTATAAAGTGTCGGGATAAGACGTGTCGGGTGTCTTGCGAGGTAGTTCGTTACCGAAAAATATTTCGTGCAAATAATTCGACAAGTTCAATTGAGTGTCTGTT
>JAPYYW010002264.1:0-21598 GCA_030522545.1 Cremastinae sp. A BG-2022a | reverse complement strand
ACTCCGTCTACACTGATGAATACATTTATTTTTTCGGCACAAAAAACTTCTGGTAATATTTGCTTTTTCAATACTTTTTCAATGCCGAAGTATGCATAATTTCCAACTGTACCTCTCTTTGATAACATTGGTTGAACATTTTGATGTTCTTTACTATGGTTACGCAAGAGAGTTTGTGCAGTTTTTGGCAAATTTACATACCCTTCAGATCGGAGTAAAAGCAATATGTCTGTTAAAATATTATGCTGTAGAGAATTTGCATGTTTCAATGCAAGAGCAATAAGTTTTTTTTTTATTCCAGGTGAATTATGTTCAAGAGCAGCATCTTCACTACCCGACAGATCCTCGTCATATTTGTCTGGTGCATTTTCTTCGTCAATAGACTCACTTTCTTTTGGAATTTCAAGAGCAGCATCTTCACTTATTCCCGACAGATCCTCATCACAATTATTTGTAGGTGGATTTTCTTCGACAGATTCACTTATTTCTTCCGGGATTTTAATTTGCAGCGAAATTGGTCTTTCAAGATGCGGTAACACGTTTACATTTTCTTTTTCGTTGCATTTTTTAATCGAATCTTCGATAATACGATTATAAATTTTGTCTTTACTCAATAAACGGTATTTTACGCTTTGGTATTTCTTTGACATTTTTAATTATATATTTATAACACAATTGTACACTGAATTTTATCTATTTTTATACACATTTTTATATACTATAAACTTTTCACATAGATTATATTTTTATTTATTATTATTTTTCTAAGTTATTTAATTTATTCACTCCATATGGAGTTTGACAACGTTTTACAGATACACGGGAGAGGTTATGTTCACAGCTGATTTTCGTGTCTCGCGAAATACAGGCCTATTGCAGATAATCGATGGTCAACCAATGCTCTTATGAAATACAAAAAATCGGTAGGAAACCAAGCATAATTCTAGCATTGGTTTAAGAATAATTTTCGACTGTTGCAGGCCATTCTTTATCTTACTTTCGGACCAATACTGGCAAACCACTAGTAAATAGTACATAGTATTGACAAGCGTCGGGCCGAAAATGGAATGAAAAATGGCGATCAACGGTTGATAGCCAATTTAAAACCAATGCTTGACCAATCTTCGGTAGTTCACCGATTTCCAGTAGTTCATAAGAATATCGGTTTAACATCGGTCTTTCAATCGGCCCAAGCAAGAAACCAACATCGTTTTTCAAGGCTGGTAGCTCAATATTGTGCCCACCGTCGGCCATATTTCAAGCGTTGTAAATTTTTTCATGGGAAAAATGTACGCTGGAATTGAAAAAATTTGATCTTTTTTTTTTGCAAAATTCGGAAAGGATATCAATGATAAAATTCAATTAAATAAATGTAGTACACGCGTTTTACTATATAATTGTAAAAAAATTGCGAAAAATAATTCAAGGAGAATTGCATATAAATGACAAATAAAAAATTTTGTCTACAATAAGATTTTTGCACATTTTTTGAAAAATATTCGAGAGGCATTTAAACTTATCATGTATATTATTTTTAAAGTAGAATGAATTTTTCACGAAAAAATCTTGTACTAATTTTGTTTGTTTTGCAAAATAAAGAGAGAGAGAGAGAGAGAGAGAGAGAGAGGGAAAAATAGAGCGGACGGATATCAATGACAAAAGTAGTCGCGAGTCGATTTCAGACCTCAGGCGCCGACACTTCCTGCGCTGCTAGGCCATGAAAACTTGTCAGGCAACACGTGTCGATAAACGCGAGCCCGGAGGCTGGGAGGACGGGCGGATTCGATAAATCGATCGGGGATGATTCGATAAATATTGTCGAGAGGTGTTCTCGGATCGGAAGGCTCTCGGCAGCCCTTTAGCTCATCCCCGAGGCGCATCGAGCCACCTCCTCCGTGATTTGTGTCCTCGCGTTTCCCCTTCCTCTTAATTACACAGCTCCGATCCACTAAACCAGATGTCTCCCGTAAGCCCATTCAAGCCTCCATTTCTCTTCCTCTCATAACTACCGAGATAAAGATCCTCCATTCGAAAAATTCCATCAATTTTCTCAATCCGGATTTTCATCTTTTTCAAATCCAACCTCATCTCTCTCACTCCTATACATACATATATACATATTTCTATATATACACGTCTCCCAAGATATGCAACATATATATTTTCAAAAAGCACGTTTCATTTCTCTTTCTTTTCGCATATATAGTTTATTGTATATAGTTTGGTTTATACATCGCGTTGAAAAATATAAGGAAAAAAAAAGAGCGACGTTTTATTTCGAGTCGCCATTGACGCGAATAATTCTCGTCGCGTTTCGAGGACTCTCGGGCTTCCAGGAGAGGATCTGCCGCTCGTCAGGACGACTGCTGGCCTGTATAAGTTTTAGAGAGAGAGAGAGAGAGCCGCGGTGTGCGCAGCTGTCTCTCCCTGGAACTCGGGACAAGTTTCAGCGTCGTCCCGATCGCTCTGCAGGAAGGAGAGAAAAGCGCGCGGGGCAGGGAGAGAGGGAGAGAGGAGAGAAGAAAGATTTTTGCCCGGACTGCCATTCCGTGTACACGTATTTATAGAGTTGGCTGCGTGTGCGAGCGCGCAGGTACGCAAGGTCGGTGACCTTGGCTTTCTCTGAGATCCGCGCGCGCGAATGTCTCCTCCTCCTCCTCCTTCTTCCCTCTTTCGCCTTATATATTTTAGACTGCCAAGGGTGACACATCGACGCAGCTAAACGACAATGTACATCCATCGCACGTACACCGACTCGTCGCACACCCATGTAAAAATGACTCCGGTGATATCTCTCCCTCGTCACTCTCTGCCCCAGCATCCATCCCGGTTCCGGTTTTGTTCTCGTCACCTCCCGGGCATTCGGCCCGCTCTCTCCTAATGCTGCTCCGCGATGGAGCCATCGAGACTTTCGACTCTCTCTCTCTCTCTCTCTCTCTCTCTCTCTCTCTCTCTCTCTCTCTCTCTCTCTTTCATTCATTTTTTATTTCTCTCTCGTTCCCTAGGATTGCTTCTCTCACAACGCCTTAATTGTCAAGCTACATGACACTTTACATTTCTTCGATTCTCTCGCTTTCTCCCCTCTCGAAGTTTTTCTTCTTTTTCGTGTCAGCTCTCGAGATTGCATCGAGACGCGATTTTTTTTCAGTCGTCTATCAGTAAAAATGCCGGATAATAAATTTTATTTTATTTTATTTTTTCAATGTATACTTTTTTCGAATTCGCACTTTTCGTTTATAATTTCTCTAGAAATTTGTCGTACGTATAGAAATAACTCTAAGATCATTGATTGATTCGTTGATCAAAGTCAAATTAAATGAAACACAGTGTGTGTTTTTTTTTCATCTTTTTATATTTTAGTGAGTCAGAAATACTATTTTTGACTGTGTGTAAATCTTCTAAACAAGATATTTTTTATAGTTGATTTCTCGAATGCACGAATGTGTTACTTGAGAGCCATTCTTGTTTGAATAGGCGTCAATCGGCGTGTTTTCCAATCCTCAATTGCCCCGGAATGTGAAATTCAAGTTTACACTTTCGTTTTTCTTTTTTCTGTCGAGTCTTCTCTCCGCGCCGTTTTAGGTCACGATTACAATTAAGGGATCTCTGTGGTACGATAATTCCTCGGTGACTCCGAAACGGTGTGTCTGTTTCTCTTGACAGTAGGTCGAGGCTTTTCGAGCCTCGTTTGCTCGACGGAGAAAGGGATTCGTTAGAATAACACCGATATTCGTCCCTTTTACGCTCGACGCGCCTCAATCCGCGCTCACACGGATTTATTGACACTGAAGACACACCTTGGACGCCAAAATTTCTCTCGATGAAACTTTCATAATGACTCCAAGACCCGTCAGAACTCCTCCAGATTTTTCCTCACCGATGATTGATACGAATTTCCCTTTCTTTCGAAAAATCTGTACACACGGAATAATTTCCCCACCGAATCCTAAGTAAACATGCAAAACTGCATACGTGTGCAGCGTTGCAAATAATCCCCGGCGAGGCACTCGTTTGCTGATGCGCGTGAAGAGACGTACAAATACGATAGAATATGTTTTGAAAAAATCATAAAAGACTTCCCCCGAGAAAATATTATTCATGCACCCACATACATTTATATCAGAGTAAAATGTAGAATAATACTTTTTTTTTTAAATTTTTTATAAAATTATTTTCAAAGTTTTGACCGAGTCACGTTAAAAAACTTGTCTTCGAAGAATCATTTAATACCTTGAATATCTTGAAGATTAAAAAATGTTCATTAATGTTTCATGATCAAAGTTCTTGTCTCGTTCAGGATTTTTAAATCACGAACGATTTATTTTTCTCATACGAGCGTTTGATTGAGAATATAATTGATCGAAATTGTTATGTTTTGTATGAAAAAAAATCTCAGAGTTTCCAATAATCCGCTACAATAACCGCAAATTACGAGAAAAAAAAACATAGTAATTTTTAGTATGAATAAATTCTCTCTCGGTGTATGCACAAGCTTGCACGTAGCTCGAAGTCACAAGTCCCGATCTATCGGGAATGCTTTATTGGCTATTCATTTGATTTGCGGTAGGTGCCTCGTTACGCAATGAATACTATCGATTTCTGCCTCGAGTGGATCTTGGATGGATCTCTCGCGCGGCCGCGAGTCCTCGGAATCTCACAGCGACACGAAATAGACTCGCGAATGCTGTATTAAAAATTAGATAATATATTCCGCTCCGATATCCAACCTCCCACAGTCACGAATCGATTCGTATCTTCGATCCGAGATCCAGAATCGATTCCCTTCGTAATAACACGTTGCATACGATTCCGGGTTTTCCAAAGTCCAAAGGGCGTATCTCCGGCCTCGAGATTAATATTCGTTGGCTCTTTACGCTCCGGATATTGATGCGTACACGCGCCTCTTTTACCTCGAGCCGGTGGTCTACATTCTCTCGATTCATATTCTCCTTCATTTCTGACGCCATTAACATTATAATTTTTTTTTAAATTTATTTATCTATTTTTTTTCATTAATTTCTATGTCTGTCTTCTTTTCTTTTATTCTATATCTCTGACAAGACCGACGGAAATCTGCACCGATCGATCTGCTCTGCGCATCGATCGCGACGCGAGCGTAATTCGAGTTGCATCAATTTAACGCGCCGCGCTCTCCACGCGCCTTTATTTCATACCGGAATATTTCTGCGTAAGTGTGTGCGTGCCCGTGGTATTTATGTGTTTGAATTGCGCGTAGATTATTTAATGGGAGCCCGTGGATATAAGTGCGAACCAATCGTAAATAACGATAATCTCTTAACGTCACGTGTGCACGTTGATCCCACTTTCCGATTACCATCGAGCCCCATTTCGCAGTCGAGCACACGAGTCGCGGTGATGCCGAGCGAAAAACTCAACAATTTATATGCGAAATCGTTTACATCGCTTTTACTAAACATCCCAGGTAATTTCGTAACCGAAAATTATATAAAAACGCTGATGAGAATCGATTTATCGGGAAAATTCGTTTTTCGGCCACTGCGGATTTGAAACTTTTGATTGAGACATTTTTTATTATCAATTTTTCACGTTTTATTCAGGAAAAGCATATTCGATCAATTATGTGGGTGAAGATCGTTCGAGATGTAATTTTTCGAATATTTTCACAGCCTTTTTTCTATATGAATAAGTTGAAAATAAAATAATTTGAAAAGTTGAAGGTGCTGATTATCGTGGACTAATTCAATTCTAAAAGTATTATTAGTTTTCGACATACTTATTAATCAGGCCTGAAATACATAAAATAATCTAAAATAATCGGTATAGTTGCCATTTTTATATGAAAAAAAAACTATCACGATTTCCCTCAGTGTGAAGATCGAATTTATATTTCATTTCGATGTTTTTAAAATGAAAAAGTACCCAATATGAAAGTTCATTTCCCTTTATTTATTCCGGGCGATGCGATGGTAAGAAAATGGTGTAGAAAGAGCAGCTTGAAAGGGTGCCCGAGCCTCTCGGGAATGCAGTGGTCCATCGGGTTCCGGTTCTGATTCATTGTCGCGTCATATATCTAAACGGCGATGCGCCTCCGTCGACGACGCCGTCGCAGTCGCGTGGGCAGTAAACTGGCATACCCGATTCATCTATTAATCTATATACATTTCTATGTACATATATTATACCCTCTGAGTCCTTTCATCTATATGTACACAAACGGAATTCTTTGTCATATTAAAGTCAACGCGTGTACCATTGCAAGGAGACAATTTATTATTATTTACAAAAGATTCAACGTTTAGAATAACATTTTGATAATAATATTACACGTATCAATTATATCACTGCTATTTTTATTGATTAAGGAATGTAAGTAATTACAGAATGATTAAAGAAATATTTTTTGAGTGTAAGAAGCGAGATAGGAAGTATTAAAAAAGGTATAGATAAGAAAATAATAAAAATTTTAAGAATATTATATAAAAATTGCGAAAATATACTCTGCAAATTGATAAATTCTTTTAAAATATTTATAAATATTTATTTTTTGCGGTTCGTTTGTTCGAAAGCAGTGTAATTCAATGATAAGAACATAATAGTAAATGGTATTTACGCACTTCACGTTGAAGTATAATTTTTCAAGATTTAAGCGAATTCTATTTACTGTGGATTAGTCTTAGAATATGCCTTTAATAAGCCGATGGATGAGGGATTTGTGCAGAAAACGAGGGATCATCGTTTTATTTATTTCGTCGCCTTTTGACGAGCATCAGTCGAAGGGGGAGGTTTCTATCCCTTTTCGCGCTTACTTATGCATTCGTGTGCATCACTCGAGGAAAAGAGAGAGAGAGAGATTAAGTGAAACTTATTGTCTCACTCGCACTTGGGAGGAATCTCCGATGGTTCATGGCGAATAGGAAGTGAAGAGGAAAAGATATACAAGTTCGCACACACGGCGTGTACGACACCGGGCATTATAATATGTACGTTTGAGATATTATTGAGAATGCGCAACGCTGTATTTGCTATTCGAGACACGAGGGCTTCGTACCCTATAATCTCAGCAGCGAACAATGTCGCCTGATTACGACTTCGGGAAGGTGGAAGAACCTTTTTTCTTCTCTCTCTTTCTTTCTCGCTCTCTCTCTCTCTCTCTCTCTCTCTCTCTCTCTCTCTCTCTCTCTCATTTTCATTCCTCCTTTTTCCTTCGTTTGTTCTCTAGCGATATCGCGCACCTTTTTTCCCCTTTCTCAACCCTACGTAATTTATTCGTACAACAATCAAAACCGGGCTCGCTCCTCGCCAAGATCCATCGCAGAATATATTTAATATAAAAGGACGATCAAAAGAATATTAACTAATTTTCTACTGCATTCGTTTCACCTTTAATTTGAATATTTCTTTGTATATTTTTCTTTTTTTGTCTCAACTTATTCAAGATACAATGAAGCTTATTAAAATTTTGCACAACTCTTTGTAGTACATTGAAAAAAAGATTCACTTTTGGCTTTTCTAAGTAACACTTTTTAAAAATAAACTTTCTAATTTATAAATTAATTAAAATGAAACCAATTTAAAAAAAGAAGTTAATAAAAACTCTAAATAACATTTTTTAATAAACTCAAGCTTAAAAACCATATGGTGTTTGTTTCATAAACTCTCGTGTGCTTTTTGTCATTCTTCGCCACATTTTTCAAATCTCTCCAACTCACCATTACAATAATTAAACAATTTCAATCTACATTACATTTTTCTACATATATCCTCATTACATAGTATTTTTTTCACATCCCCTTATTTCTTGGCTGTCTTCTGGATCCGAAGCTCCAGAGAGAAAACATTTTCTCGTTTATCCCACACGTGTTCATCGCTCTGCTTAAAAACATATTGCATGTATGTGTAAACACATACGCACGTGTACATTTTAAAAAGATATGCTCGTCGGTGCGCCCGCGCGCATATATTTGGGTAGCATGATTTATACCGGAGCAAAGGAATCCTCACGAAACCGGCCACAGAAAACATCTACTCGATATTACAGTGCAGACTTTGGGCCGCGCGCAAGAATATGGGGGCGTGCTTAAATAATGTTCGGGAGACGGCCAAAGGGAGAAGGAAGAAAGCGATTATAGGAGGATGGATCGAGCTTCAGGAATTTCGGTGATGTCTCTCCTCTCTTCTGTATATACGTGTACGAACTCGTACACGTTGGGGAGAAATCGGGCTAAAATGGCCACTCTGAAATAAACACAAAGTGCGTTTAAGGTGGTTGGTCTGTGACAATCAAATCCGAAAAGTTTCTTTTTATAACGTTTTTCTCTGACGTTCAAAGTGATTTTTGAGGTTATTGAGTTTATTAAGAAAAATTGTTGCAAATTTATTTAAAAAAACAACATATATACTCTGAATTCAAGGTTATGCAAGGTCATAAATTGTAAAAAATTCGATGTTAAATGGTGTTTATTTAATACAATTCTTGGGCTATATAGTTCCCAACGTTTGGTGTAGAATGGCATGGTGTTAATAGATGTGGTTAATTATATGCAACATTGTTTGTAACAAATACCACGTTAACAAGTTCGTAAATTATTTTTTGTTTTCCTCTCTCTAAATGCAGAGATTAATTGCAGAGATTTACTCTGAGGTAGGATAATTTTCTATCTAGATTTGTTCTTTGAAAAAAAAAATGTCTACGCTAATTTTTTTAATATAAAAAAATAAAGATAAAGATTTTATCGTTTGGAATTCGAAATATATTTTTATTCTTGAAAACTGCCATTTTAACACGCACTCTTATGGGGAATATACAGAAATACGTTATATTTATCGTTAAATTCTCGACTTCTGTACGGTGAAACTTTCTAAAATTTCGTACACACGTGCATATGACATCAAAGAAAGTTTATGCAAATATTTAACAAAATTTTACAGACCAACCATCTTAAACACACACGGTTAAAATAATATTTGCTCAAAATTGATATTTCGTTTTATTCATTTTTACTCTTTTGACGACGAGATTTGTCAAATTTCGTCAACCCTCCGACCGATTTCGTCCCTCGGCCCAAATAAAGTATATGTTGAAAAAAAATGTTTATCCAAAGTCGCGACGATGACACGAGAGATCGGCGTCCGGGCATAGATTCGAGAAAAGGGAACAAAAATTTGTCCCGCGATCGATCAAACGCGTCCGAGAGGGAATTTCCTTCTTGACGACATCATCCCACGTTGGCTCGTCCTCGGGCACTTGACAGTCCTTTTTTCTCCACTTTTCTTCTCCACCACGGGAGCCCTGACTCGACGGAACTTCGTGAAACAATCAATCAACATACAACGTTTTTTATTCCCCTCATTTTTTTTTTCACGATGCATTTCTGTGAAAAGCCATGCACGAGGCGAGAGAAAAATAGAGACGTCGAAGCAGGCGGAGCGAGAGAGAGAATGGGAGATCGCGCGTAATCCGGTTGTACGCTCAATTCTTCCTCCTTCCTGCCTCGGGAGGGCCCGGAGGGTTACGCGTCCAAGTTCGCAGAGCGCGAGCTCCCAGTTTCGCCTATTAATATTAATAAAAACGCGCGCAGCCCGCGATATTTTCCTCCTCCCGCGAGGAAAATAAACTCCCGTGAGAATAAACTTTCGCGGGAGGCTCGGGCGCTCATGGACGTGAGAAAGGGAGAACGCGGAGGAGCAGAGAAAAAAATAATAAGAGCCAAACAGAGGGTTCTAAATCGTGGAAATGACTCGTTAATTCGCGAGTGTTTCCTCTCCGAGTTATTCTCGCGATAATAAAAATGATACCGCGCGGCTAAAAGAGAGAGAGGGAGAGAGAGAGAGAGAGAGAGAGAGAGAGAGATAAAAAGGGTCGCGGAACACGTGCAATTGAACAAATCGCTCGACCAAGGTTCTTAACCTTTCCCTTGCGCCATTTTTTCCCCAGGTCTCTTATTTTCTCACTTCCACGTCCCCGAATTTCTAGTGCCAGGTACTAATTCTTTGACGCGCCTGGAAAAACTTATTGGGGAATATATACTCTCAGCTCGCAGCTGTCCCATTGCGAGAATAAGGGACTCGGAGCGCCGTCCTTGCGAGCGCTTATTCACAAAGGTGGTTTATTTCACTCGGCCCGTTTCTGTATATACACCTTATTCCTTTATGCGACAGGCCACTCGAGTCCCAGCTACCTTGAACCGAGGTGGTGTCTTATTAAATAGGGGACCATTGTCGGGTCCCTGCCAAGCGAGCTCAACCGCGACCGGGCTTGGAAACTCATCTACTCCGTTTTTTCCATCCTCTGCTCTTCCCATCACCACAGCCGACACTTTCCCAGAATTTTTTAACATCCTGCCCTACAGCCACGAGAAAAAGCTCGTATTTTTTCCTCGCATGAGTCATCTTGCATCTAAAGTCATATATATATTTTGTGCATACAGTAGTTGTAATTAACAAGTATTTTCTTCGCTTTTTGCATTTTCGTTTGCTTATTTATATTCATTGAGATTTATTTCCGAAAGGCAATGACTGCTGTTTTTTTAGTTTGACTGAAATTAATTTTAATTATCTGATGAATCATCAAGGAATTTTGTTGAAAACGATTTTTCATCAATCTTTCACATTTTGAACCAAAAACTTACTTTTTTCTTATGAGCTTGACATTTTTGACATTTTAAAACTATTTTTAATTTCAATGACAATTTAAATTCTAGGACAAATATATTTTCCATAAGAATCTCCCTCAGCGACTTTAAAATTTCATCTTTAATCGTTTACTAGAGCGATGAAAAATCTGACACTAAATTTTTTTCAATTAGAGACAATATTTCGTCAACACGTTTAATTCTCATATTTTTTAAAATATTGTTGATACATCCTTACGTGTGTACATCCATTTGGTATGTAAATTAATTGTTTTGTCTGAATTACTTTGTTGAATTCGATACCAAAGAAATATAAATTTAAGTAAAATAAAAATATCGTCAATATTGTAACTATATTTGTATTATTAAAATTACATTTTATTTATCGCCATATTCAACAAAATAATTATTCAAGTCGTCAAAACCATGCAGTGTGTCGAAATGCAGCCATTTAATTTGTTTTCCAAAAGAGCCACTTTAATTATAAAAAAAAACATCTCATAATGTACGATTCTCACGGTTTTCGTGAAGCTAACGAGCTCGATCGAGATTTCTCTCGGAGCTCGACGGGAGACAGGAAGAATGGGTAGATCGGCCGGAACTTTCGGTCGGTACGAAAAGTTTCACCGGGCTGCTGCGGCGTTTGTCATTAGTCCATGCCGAGTCGGGAATCTAGAAAACCAACGAGGTTTTCTGCGAAAGGACGAGGCACTCTCGACCGGTCTCGTCAATTTTTTTCTCATCTCCTTTTTTTCGTTTTTTCGTCTCTCCTCCCCATCTCCCGGGAGATGCGAGAGAGAGCGCGCGCGACATCCGAGTCCGTATAAATACGCACACGCTTACGTGGCACTGGACACGATTCACGACGACGCATTTTCTCCGAGCGCGCCCGAGGGGGCGCAGGTGCACAACCGTAGGATCGTCGCTCGCTTCAACACTTACGCTTCATCCTCCCGACTTATTCGCGCGGAGAAAACTCTCGCGCGCGTCTCCTTATTTTTCGACTTTCCTTTTTTTTTTCGTCTCACACTTTTCTCGATCCCGACGCAGAATCGGCTCTTTCTTCCGTTTTCCCCGCTATTTTTTCAGCTTCGCTCGATCTTCATTTTTTTCTCCTTACTCATCGTGTGTGTTTTCTTCCCTTTGAAGCAAAAACCGAGGGAAACGTTGAGCTATAAAAGCACCCTTTTCACGCTCGCGAGATCTCTCTCTCGTTCGTTAAATCGGGAGAAATTCACACGACGACAATAGACCGGCCTCCCCGCTCTCGGCTTCTCGTTTCAGAAAATTATAGCGCTACAAAAATATTGTGTACTGAATTTACGCGTGTACGCCGCATGTCATGCGTCCCCTGTGCGAATATCTTTACGTCTTTCTCTCGGCAATTACTCTCTCGGCGTCCTCGCTTTATTATTCTTCGTCGTTCTCTTTTTATAACTCCCGTTTTTAATCGTAAAAGCCCATTTTCAAATCTCTCTTATTATTTTTTGCCTCGTCCATATTCGTCGAATTAGAATACATATTTATAGTTTAATAATACATCTCGGTATAGTGAGTTTAAAAGTTGCACGCGGCTAGCGAGACGATAGATATATATTTTTTGATGCCCCGCGAAGGATTATATTTTTATCACGTATCTCGTTTTCTCTCTTCTCAACGTGCTTTTTTTTCCCGAGACTCCATTATGCTGCTTAGAACTCGTCTCGCGAGAGAGGCTCGAAACACGGGCACGCGTTATTGCATCGATTTAGATGAATAGAAGATAGAGTCGGGATCGTAAGAGCGCAGCCGACGAGCCGGAGGTGCGTCTCGACGGGACTTGAGCCCTTCTGCTCTTTAGCGAATAATATCGTGTCCGTCAGCCGATACAGGACCGGGACGCGGTGAAGGGGAAATAAAATATTGAATATGCATGGAGGACACGAGTCTTGTATTTTCTAAGCTCGTACACGGCGCGCGTCAGTCGATCTCTGTTTGTGGATTATGAAGCCTAGGAATTATATATTTATATATGCCCTTAGGCATTAATCTCCCGCTCTCGACTTTTATTCAATCCATCGGTGCATCCCGGTCATTATCCCGATAGATTTTCCTTCTTTTCCTCATCTCTCTTTTTTCCACGCTCGCTTATTTTTTTTTTCTTATTTTACTTTTTATTTTTCTTCCCTTTTTTATTTCTTTCATTTTTCATCTCGCAGCATCGGTTCTACGACTTTCTACATTTTTTCAAAAGCGAGGACGATGCGTCCCGCGCGCACTCTTCCACACGCGCAATCGCAAACACCTTTGACCCACTTGGGCGCTAATTGCGTCGTTAAATGGCAGTGAGGATCCTCGCTTGAGAAAAGTGCAACCGAATGCTCCGTCTTTCGATCTTAAACACATTTTCACTCGTTTTCGCAATATTTCAGACACGATCTTTTCGACAGTATTTTTTTATACGCAACGAATATAACGAGATGAAACAAGATATCATTTGTATCAGTAATTAAGGTAAACGTCCTCATGCTTGAAATTTCAAGAAATTACTTCGAATTCACGTTTAAATTATTGCTTGATATTTTATAGCTATCCAAAACCCAATCCGTAGATTGCTTTCATTAAATATTCATAACAAATATGAATACCAAAACGTTTTCTAGAACATAAAAAAATATTCTCTCTTATTGTAAATAAAAAAAAACATATTTTTTACTAGAATTAATTTTTGCCACCATTTCTTAGTTTTTTTTCTTTAATTTTTGCAAAAACAGTAATTTTTCGCATAAAATTGATGCTGTCTTGTTTAAAAGGTACAGAATGCTCGACGAAAAGCGACCGAAAATAGACGACAAAGTCGCGCGGTGTAAATAACAATTATAGCTAAAAGTTACCGAGGTCGGGGGGGAAGGAAGGAAGGCTTTCAATTATTCTGGACGGACGTTCCACTTAGGCGATTCGTATAAACGCACGTCCGCAGGCCTACTTTCGTTTCGTTTAAATGCCCCCGTGCACACGTGTGCGCGCACACAACGTACACAAGCCTTTAAATTTTCATGCGCTCTCTGCCATTTCCTCGATAATAATTCCCTTATTTTTCGTTACCTTCCTCCTACTTTTTCATCGCTGATTAACAGTAATATCCCAACTTTTTGCTTAAATCTGAAAAACAAAATTGAAGGTTACGTGGGAAATGATTGATGAAAATAATTCATAATAGAAAAATTATGTTCCGGCCTAATTTTTTTCCTGCTTCACATTTCCTGCTCGTTAGGAGCTTTATATTTCGTTATTTTATCATTTTTATCAATTTCAACGTTCTTTTATCGTATACGCATCAATTTTAAAATTTTTACTTTTGTTCAAAAAATTTTGGCGAGGGTTCGAAAATTAAAAAAAAAAGCGTCATGTGTGCATATAATACACATATATGTAAACCGTTATTTACCGTGGAATTTCTCGGTGGTAAAACGTACGTTGCCCATGAACGTGAAAGGTTGTAATCCCGTTCGTTTTGATTTTCGTTTATTATATTACGACTCGAGTGTGTGAGAGTGTGGATTTTTTTTGTACACATATGTTTTCCACTTTTTTCGTCGCCTTTTTTCTCGAGTCCCCGTGGCGTGGAATGCATAATGCATCCGACGAATAATTCAACCGAATAATCCGGACTTAAGATGACAAAAAAGGGGGGGAGAAAAAACAAGGAGAGGAGAAAAGGCGAGAAAGAAATATAATGTCCTCCGAGTGTATCTGTATATTTGGGTTAAATATGAAAAATTGTTCATTGAATTTTGGTCGCGGTTTCGAGGTCGCGCCTCGTCGGCGTGCACTTCTCGGATATTAGGCTCAATAACACGAAGAAAAAAAGACGTCCAAAGAGATAAGTTTCGATTCGTCACGCTCTTGTATCGAGATTCCTCAAAATTCGTTCTTGAATAATTTCTCTCATTTCTTTCTTCCCGTCTGATTTATTTTTAACCCTGAAAATATTTTGGGTCGACGCGTCTCGCTGAATATTTCAAATTACCACAGGAAACACGCAGAGAAGTTGTTCAAATGTCAAAATATACACTTTTTCGTAAAAAAAATTCAAATTTATTTTCGCATTCAAGGTAACATTTCACGGTTAATTTTCGTCCTTTGATTGAAAAAATTCATAGCTGACGTCAATACGCTGTGAAACTTTCATCGACATCTATATCACGTATATATTCCTCTGTACATAAATTCTTTTATTTTCAATTATTTTGTACGCAACCTCGAATTACTCATCCATGAAAAATGATTCAAAATGAGATTAGTGTTTAGAGTACAATAGAGAGCGTGAAATCAATGATAGAAAAACTTTTACTGAAAAAAAAACTACATATAAATTACATATTGACCATATACTATAAAAGTATATATTTCGAAATATTGTAATTTCTTAACGAGCCTTTTATAATATTTATCATGAATTATATCCATATTATGCTATACGATTCAATATGGGATTTAATAGAAAATGTTTGTCAATGTTCGAGACTCGAGTGTTGGTATACTATCGAAATATCAATGAAAGAACATTTTTAGCATTTTAATGGCATACCAGATATAAAAAATGCATTTTATGAAGACAGTACTGGGATGGGTAAACCAGTACTGGTTTTACTGGTTCTTGAGTTGCTAACATTTCGTGAAAATATCATTGGATGCGTTGGCAGGAGTTTTTCGCAGTTTCACCATGCTCCAGTGCATTTTATATGTTAAACAATTAAACCTCGCACTCTATTGAGCACGTGAGAAATGTAAGATTTTACTTTAAAGGTCATCTTGAATACATATACTATATTTTTATAAATCATGCTGATAACTCTTTATAAAACCTCGATTTTTATCAAACTTTTGACGATAGTTTTTGCTTATCTAATTTTTTCTTATTCTCTGAAATAATGTTCTGTATCAACAATTCAAATGTCACAGAGTTCATTTTCATACTTCAAATGATACTTCCTTAAAAACGTGATACCGTTTTGTTATTCTATATTCAATTAAAAAAGTTTTCCATGCTCCGATGTGGATGGAATAGAGAAGTTGGATGAAATATATAGCAAGAGAGGGGAACAAAAGGGGCAGGGACAAGAAGAGACCGGAAGGAGGCATGCTGGGCACACAGGATGCGAATGCGTCGTGCTGGCGTCCATTGTGCTTACCGGAACTGTGGGAAAACTTCCACACTTGCCATTAACGAACGTCTCTATGCACAGATACGAGCACACGCTTTTGTTTCCTTCTATTTCTTTTTTTTTTTAATTTCAAAATAAAATATTTGTGCTCGTACGTTATAAATTTTCACTGAGGAATTAATCTCTGCGTTTAGTCTTTGAGAGAAAAAAAAATGGTGGAAGAAATAAAACGCAGCGAGAGGAGAAATAAAATGGCAAGGAAAAAAATGGAGAAGAAAAATGAGACACGAAGGAGCTCCATGAGAAAGGAGAGAAAATTAGAGGAGGGAAAAAAATAGGAATTGCGTGATATTATCCTCCGAGGATGTACTGATTAATTAGTCAATACCCCGAGTGTGTACTCGAAGTTAAACAGCGCCGGGATGCTAAACCGCGCGCATTACTATTAAGACGTAAACGCACACGCTCCGACGTGCATGCTAATGCACTTTCCCCCCTCTCTCTCTCTCCTTTTTTTACTCTTCGCTTTTTTTCACCTCTGCTTTTTCCTCCAGTCTAATTTCATTGTTCATTGAAGCCTACGCTCGCCTCTTGTCGCAACGCATTCGACGCTCGCTATTCACCAATCATAATCGAGCCTCGATATACGTTTGGAAATAACGCGTTCACAGATTTTGAAATCGCATCTTTCGAACGCTGCGTTTTGGTCCTTCTTCATTATTTTCTTCATCGTTACACAAAAATCGTTTCGAAATAGCGAGAGAGAAAAGAAAAATAGAGTCAATTTGGGCGACTTTGTTCTCTTTGTTTTTCCGGAAATGATTTTCTATATAGATACGATTTTGATTGGTGTTTTTGTAGAATATATAAATGACATATTTGAGAAGAGCAGTGAGAGCAGAATTTTCGCGCCGATCGCGAAGGAGAGCGGAAAAATGCGTGATTGACGAGTTGCGTGGTACACTTTCGCTCGTGATTTTGCAATGTTTGGGGGACGCACGTGTGTTTTCCTCCACGCTTCGGAGTAAAAATACGGGAAGGCAGCGCACGTTGGCACCGTCACGCTTCGGGAGTGACGACGGCCATTACTCGATTTCGAACAATTGGAACTGCGAGACAGAGAAATAGAGGGAGAAAAATGCTCAATTCCAGCCTGTATCATTCTTTTCTGGCATCACTACACGTTCAAACTCTCCTCGTATTTTCTGGCCGCCCGGATTGTGGGAAATGGCACGTTGTTTCATTTACAGTTTCATTCCGGTATATACGAGTCTCGAAAGTATAACTGAAATAGAGAGAGAGAGAGAGAAAAACGGATTAAATAATCGTGAACGTAATTTTTTTTGTTACAAAAGTTTCACACCAGAATCAGTTTTGTGCTTGCGACATGCTAAGGAGTTGTCTCGGTACAAACAAGTTCAAAAATCATTTTTGAAGAAAAAGCCTTAAAAATAAGATATTTTTAGAGTTTCAATAAATTTTTCAGAAGGATAAAACTGATGAAAAACAGTTAATCATGAGATAACATAAGCATTGCTGTGAAATTGCTTTTTATGAAATTTTTTCCACATTATATTATATACTATTTGTGCATATTATTTAAAAAGAATTCAAATTTTCTTATTGACATATTGAAATACTTTTTAAGGTAATATTCAATCAATTTTAAATTGACTAATACTGATTATTGAATATTTAGTCAGTCAAAATCACGGAAAATATATATTTTACATTTTTTTTTTGTTTTTATAAGAAATGTTCGAGCTTGCATGACGTCAAGTATACAGTACAGCAAAAATTTTTTAAAATTTATTTAGATATTAATTTTTACTTCTAAATAAACTGCACTTGAATGCACTCTGTTTGAAATGCATGTTTCAAATATTTTGTATCGATGTCGAAGCAAAAACAAAAAAATTTGTGCAAAATTCGTTGAAACGTGATTAATTTGTCGAGGAGGAAGGAAAAAAGGAACTGCGTGGAAGCGCGTTGTACGTTTGATACACGTGGGAACGAGAATGGGAGGAGAGAGTTGAATTGCTAATTAGAAGGCAACGCTCGCGAATCGTTGCGAGAGCAAAGCTAGTCCCATTGTTTCCCCGTTCGCCCCGGTACAATTATTCCAGTTTTACCGAGTTCCACATGCCCAGAAAAGAATTCTAAATCTTCGCCGTACACGCGGAAAATTTTCAATCCTGCCTCGCGAAATCCTTGAGAAGTATTTTTGCATCGTGAAATTTCGTTCGAGTATACATAGAAAGTTTTTTTTCTTTTTCGTTTTTTCATAAATGATGTGAGAAAATTATTGCGAAAAAAGGAAACATTTTTATTCCCTGATATATCGACGCAAATTTATAACTTTTATAACTTTATTACGATCGCGTAACAAATTTTTCTTGCTAATTGAAAAAACATGGCGTAACAATTTTTTAACCGAAACGAAAATTTGTCGAATATATTCCATAGGGAGTAATAAAAAAATGAAGAAAGTTATTTTGGCAAGGACAAAACGATCGGACGAAAACTTGAGGAGAACAAATTCGTGTCAAACATCAATTAAGAATGATCAGAAAAACATTCTAAATGCTAATTTTTTTTTTACAATCGCTCGAAACAAATGTACTCGCTCGTTTTTTATAGATTTATTGTTTGATTTTTCAGGCCCGAGCTCGGGTAAAAAATAGCGATTGAGCTCGGTTAATGGCTCATTGACCTCAACGGAATTTATGCGAAACGCCCACTCGGCTTGCCCGTGTGTACGCGCGAGACCAATAAAGTCTATTTATGACTGACAATTAATAAATTGATGGAATCTAACATTTTTAGTCGTTGGAGAGAGAGAGAGAAAGAGGATTATTAGCCGCTATCCTACCAATAAAATGCTAAATAGCTAAATTATCAAAAAAAAAAGAAAACATCAGAAAAGAAATTCTTCGCTAATTATCTTATTTGCAAATCGTCCAAATATCTTCGCGTGTCGGCACGTCAACGATTGCGCTGAGAACGTCGAAAGAAAAGAGGTAATTCCGCGATTTATTTGCTCGTCGCGAACTACCCGATCGATTTTATTCGAGAAGTAACTCGAGGACAAAAAGTTGTCGAAATTCGCGTGAGACAAAAGTCAGTCTTGCTCGCTAATTGGATCGTGTCTCGTGTCGTCAATTTTTATGATCATTTTTTTTTCTTTCCCTCAACGCGAGAAAATTCCGAAAGCCGGTGAATTTAGTAGCTCGTCTGCAATTCCGGCTCGCCCCGCGTGCACTTTTCTACGACGAACTTTCGTGAATTCCGAGGGAAAGGGAGAAAAAACGAGAGAATAATTCTCGGGCGAACCAGCGGCGCTCCTTTCAGGACACCCTCGCAGCTTTTCTCGCGGTTAAAAGAATTCCCGCGGCATATCCGCGAGAGAGAGAAGGAGGAAGACGTTCGGTCGCTCTCGTCACGTTATACCGTTATCTCCGAAGCGCGTTCTATCCTCTCCGCGAATGACGAGATCCCGAGAGGTCCACCGATTCCGAATTTTTTTGTCCCTGAGTACCCAAAATTAAAGAAGTACGAGCAACATTTTTTAAAACATACAAATTGGACTGATTTTTTATATAATATGCTTCTAAGTATATAAAAAATTTTCATGATAAGCTTGAAATGGTTTTGCCAAATCATTCAAGAATTATCATACTCCAAAGTTTAGCATGTCACTTCCTATTCAAAATGCTTAAATTATTTGCCTTAAATATAAATTTGAAAATGTGAAATTTTTGTAAATTATTTTAATAAACTCGTAGTATTTAACTTTTTTTCAGACCAGTGATTTCAAAACGTTTCACTAAAATTTTCAAATAATTTTTTAAATGATATAAGTATATTGAATTATATATTTAGATTGGTTGATAAGATATGGTTGTATAATTTACCAATATTATCAAACTAAAAAAAAAGTAGAAACTCTTTAGCAAAGGCAGATAATCTGCATTTTTAGACGTCAAAAATGTATTTTTTAGCTTCGCTGAAAATTCGAATGCAAGTCCGAATTTCCCCGAAGAAACGTACAATACTCGATGAATAAAAAACATAATTTATTCTTCAAACTTTATCTCTGATCGGGCACGAGATATAAAAAAAAAAGAATATTCATAAAAATCACTAAAAATGGGCAATAAAGTATACGAGAGACCGCGAAATAAAAATCCTCTCTTATTTACGTCAACTGTCATAAGGGGGCTGAAGGTGCATTAAAAATTAAAAAAACGTTTAATCACCGAGAAAAGAAGCCATTCCATTTTTAACCCCTCCTTTTTTAACAGTGTTGTTGATGGCAGCGTAAAAAAATTAATGTCCCGTTTTCGCTTTAACGTCGCGAAATTCTCGGTTATTTTTTCCTTCATTTTTATTTTGATCCTTTTTTTCATCGCTTTTTCGCGGATAACGGCGATCCCGCGGAGCCAACTCGAGGCTATACCCAAGAGTTATGCGAGGAAATTTCTTTTCTCTCATTTCTCTTTTCCCTCTTTTCTTTATTCTTTGCCCTTTTTTCTCCGCTCTCGTTGTGGTTGCACTTTTGCGATCGGACTTTTCCAACGCTCGCCTTATTTCTTTTCATATTTTTATTTTATCTCTCCTTCTCTCTTTCTCTCGGTATTATTACACTCGTTCGGCAATTTGAAGCGTTTTCAAGATAACAACAACGATTTCTTCACTCCACCGTGAATACTACTGCACTTTACATGGAAATACATCCTTGGAGGATGTATCCTTTGGAGGAAAAAAGGATCGAGCGTCGGCGAAGCTCGAGTTACGCCCTTATTCCCCGACCGAATAAGTCTTTGGTACCAACAAAAAATGTACAGGCCCTTTCACAAATCGACCATCACGCAAAAAAGCGAAAATGATTCCGACGATGGAAAACCAAATAGTCTTCAAAAATTAAACGCGATGCGATAAAATATAATTGCACATTGTTCGATATTTTATGCGCGAGCATTTGGCTTTTATTCTTCAAACGTGCGAGATAAACATTGGAAAATTTGTTGTTTTTGCGAATCTGCGTGAGATAAATTGCAAGATTTTTTTTTTCTGTCTCGCATCAGCGTTTAGTTTTGAAGGGGTCTGTAAGTCTGCGAATATTGGTACGTATATGGTCTTTTGCAATGGCCCTACGAGCCTCAGCTTTTATAGACGAGAGAGTATTACGAGCGCCGGTACGAGTATTCCAAACGTTTCCAAGCTTTAAAGCAAACGATGAAACGAGAGAAAAAAGAGAGAGAGAGAGAGAGAGAGAGAGGAAGATGGAAGATCCACCTTCTGCGGAACATCATCGCCGCGCGTTGTTATATATATATTCCCTTTTTTATTCTCTTTCCACTGCTCGTCTTTTTTCTTCCTTCTGTTTCCGCTCCAGTTATACGGGCAACCTGCTCTCCTGAAGTCAGGCTTTTCTCTCTGCTGCCACCCATTATGGCATCGGGGATTCTTCGACGTTTCTTCCGATCGCTTCCCCGATCTTCCACCCATCGTTTTTCTCTCGACTCTTACTCTCATTATTTTTAGGCAATATTAATACCTTGAGAAATTCGTCATTGATGAAAAATGTGCCTTTTTTTTCAACAATATATAACATTTTTGCATTAAAATTTAATAAGGTAAAAACGTCTCGCTATACCAAACATCTAAAGTTTTTTTAGATATAAAATATTGTCTGATATTTCAGCGATCCAAATCTCATTTTTCAATTTTCAATAATACGAGCAGCAACGCGGCCGCTGCGCGGCCGCTTTTTCCGTTTCAGCATGTTTGAATTGATGTTTTACAATTATTCTAAGCGTATACTTCATACAATTT
>JAPYYW010002263.1:0-21600 GCA_030522545.1 Cremastinae sp. A BG-2022a | reverse complement strand
ATGAGTAGAGATTAGCCAAAAGTCAATGCGTTCCGCATAATACACGCTCTATTCCGATGAATCGATTAGAGGCCTCATGTCTTTTTTAATATAGATTAACTGATGCACATTCACTTATTAAGAGTTAGCCTCGATGCAAAGATATGTCGTTCGATTTTCAACAATTTTTCATGCACAAAATATATATACAATTATGTCAAAAATATGATGAAAAATACGTAACTGGGTTATGGAAAATGCGAGATTGTTCTTTTGTTTGAATAAGTGTGTGTTATTTTTTTGTTCATTTTGACATGAATAACCTGAATAAGTCCCAATCTGCGGAACTCGTTCAAAAGGGAGTTTTTTCTAACCGCTCTCATATATTCACGGAAAAACAATTCTCTGTGCCTTTTGCGGCAACAAAAAGAAGCGACGAGCGAGCGAGGAAGTGCTCGGTGAGTATGACGAAGCCATCGATTTCAATCACAACGAGGACGACTCGATTCGATTACAAACAACTCAATCGACACTGGGATCAGCCGACCGTTCATCTATCGAAACTTCAGTCGGCTCTTCGCCCAGCATTTTGTCCCTTTCTTCCCTTTATCATACCCCGATGCAACACGAACGAAATTGTATTTCGCACCTCATCTTTCTTACGGCCAACTGCAATCGCCAGCGATTAAAAAACCAAACGCATCCTCTCTCGGCTGTGTGCAAAAGCGTGGAAAATCCGTTTTCGGTGTCATCGCGATCAGTTTTTTTTTCCGATTGGCCCTTGAAATCGATTAATCGACAGTCCGATTCGAATCTCTCGACAGGATCAAAGGCCCGTGTCGGAGAACAAACGAAAAGCTCGTGAAAGAGAGTGTAATCGTGAAGATATAAATCCATAAACTAAAATCTGCGGAGCACACAAATATAAGTCTCGGGAAAAAAAATTTCTCTGTTCGCTACTCGATCACATTTTCTGGATATTCGTCTGTATTCTTCTGTTCCTCACAACTTGCCCGTTAGTTTTTTTTTCCTTCGTGTCGAGTTGACTGCGAGGCGAGACCGGAAAAGAGTTAAAAAGACGAAACGCAGTCGAAGTGACGGCCGAGCACTCATTATATGTATACACAATATGTGTATTGATAACGGGAAGCTTTTTATATATACATATATGGTGCACATGGGGAAAAAGAAGAAGACGAAACCTTTGTACGTTTTCAATTGATCGACCGCGCGTAGCACGTTCTCTCGCTCTTCACATCGACTATCTCTTTCATCTCCTCATTCTTTTTTCCGTCCGAAGCTGATGCTCCATTATTCTTTCCCACATTTTTTTCCATCCGTGCACACACACGTCGTAAAAAAATTAGTTTCCGCGTCTCTTTTTGGCTATTTTTTGTATTTTCGTGACAAAGATATATACGTTACTTCGAAATTTCCCCAATTTTTTACTCTTTTTCTTCTTCTTCTTCTTCTTCTTACTCTCTACTTGGCCACCCAGTCAAAGAACCCAATGGTCGTTTGAACGTTCCAGCAACGATGTATGTATGTTTAGGAAGTTTTTATAGGGAATATCGCGGTACTCCGAGCATCGGAATAATGCAATGTGGAAAGTTTTCGGATATACTGCCTCGGAGAGGAAGAAACATTTCGTCGCGGTGCGCGCCGGGATATCGTAAGAAATATACAAAATAATAAAGGGCGTTTTAATGCAAAAACACGGAATTTTCAGGATTTATTCGAAAATGGAGTATTTTTCGTTAAAATTGAAGCTCGGTGCATGGATATTCCTAATATCTGATAATCAGGGATCGAGACAAAAAGTCTCCATATCTTTCAATTTCCACCACGATGACGAGTTTCGTTCCTGGTGTATAATAAAAAATAATACAGCGTATCGGGTATTATAAGAATTGAATCTTCAATTTATTACATATCTTTGGCAAATTTTTAGCTAATGGGAGATCGATGGGACGAGGAATGAGGGAGAAAAATGCGGATGAGAGAATAAAAAGAGTTGGCGCGCGGGGCGAGAGTTTAAAGCTCCGAAGAATAGCAGCGGTATAGTTCGGCAACTGTTTGAACCGTTCTCTTCCGTTTCTCGGACTGGTGTTTTCCAGGCTCGGCCGCTGGTTCGCCTCTTTCCACTCCATGCCTCATTCCTCCCCCGCGGGCGCGATCGCGCGAACTTCGCTCGTCTGTTCGGTATTCCGGCGCGGAGCCGATGAAGCTTGCACGCAATCACGACGCGGCGCACGCTCTCGCGACTCCTCGTCCCGGCGTTTCGCCTGGCGCCGCCCAAAACTTGGCGGCGTTATTATCGCTTCTCCCAACCCCCTTCATCCCCGATTTCCATCCTGCTCCCCGACGTAACGTTGCGGTGACTAGTCGTTAGAGAAAAAGTTGACTTTCCCGCGAACCTTTTTCTTTTCCTCTTATTCCTTATATAGAAAAATTTTACGTATAATATATACCCTTTGCTTCCTTCTTCATCTATACGTTTCCTGCTCTCTCTCTCTCTCTCTTCTTCTTCGTCTTCTCTTTCTCTCTTCCTCCCTCCCTCTTTTTTCTGTCGCAAACGTTACAGATGACTAGACCCGCTTCCATACTCGCCACTTGTTCGTTTCACCAACTCTTTTCCTCATTCCCCCGCGTTTTCACCCTTCGCCCGCCATTTCTCGATCTCGTTATTTTCTCTTTGCTCACCGGACTAAAACCGCTAACACACCGAGAGCGTTCCCTGCCCTAGCTACAGTAACGTGCCAACCTTCCCAATTCTTTAACTCATTTGTCTCTCTTATACTCCTTCGACTCTCGCTAAACTTTCATCTTACTCCGTCGTGATTCTTTTTCCTCCCGCCTTCATCCTCCCACCCTCTCTCTCTCTCTCTCTCGCCTTTTCTTCGCTCATTCTCATAATGACAAACTTTCTTTTTTGCCCCGACAAACGTTTCGTTCTATTACTCATTGTCGGAATAAAAGTTTTAGCCACGGACAAAAAAAGCAGGCAACGAACTATCCGACGTTTGTACAATATATTGATGAAATCCGTGTTTTGTCGACTTTCGTCTCTGCAGGAGAAAATTGTTCGATGAGAGAATCGTCTTGATGTTCACCGTTTCGGATTCACTCAATTACGGAGAGATATTTAAGGGCGTATCTTCCATGGAGTAACGACTTTAAGGTACTTCGATCGGGTCTTTGAAATTGACTTCGATTACGTTATTTGTTTTGAAAAAATCATATACTATACATATTTATTTTATATTCATTTCTATAATGTGTTGAATTCGTGAGTAACGATTATTTATTAAAAAATAGAAAAAAGATTATTGAAAAATGTAATTGTCGATTATTCGAAAATGTTTGGATAATGTCAGCTGGATAAAAGGTCATTGTGTAAAGATGTGATATAAATTAAGTACTAAATATCAATCTTCATAAAACTGAGTGAATAATCTTCAAAAAGGCTCGTCTTTAAGAATTTTTCATTAAAAAACAATAAAAATTATTATATTTATTTATTTCAATAAAATTTTGAAAATATAATTAAAATTGTAATTAGATTAACTTTAATGATGAATGAAATATACCTTAAATATAATTTTTTTCAAAATCTTTTATAACGAAAATTTTAGTACGACTTTTCAAAAGATAATCTTTAAAAAAAATATACGAAAATTTTAGTACGACTTTTCAAAAGATAATCTTTAAAAAAAGTATACCAAAATGTTTGTACTTTTGTTTTATGTTCATAAAAAAAAACATTCTAATATGAAAAGCGGACCAAAAATCGATAGAAAAAAATGAAAAACCTGCGCGTTGGGATAAAAATTTTGATCTGGAATAAAAAGGTACGATTCAATGTTTGTACAATATTGATGGATTCTTGTTTTTTCGGCTTCCGTCTGTGCACGCGCGAAAATTGTTCAATGAGAAAATCGTCTGATGGTCGTTTAAAATTCAGTCGATCACGAAGCTATTTTTGAAAAAAAAAAGTGTCAAACATATCGAAGAGAGGAAGCGAAGATAAAGAGCAGGGGGAAAAAATTCTTTCGCCGCACGGATGATTTGAATAATTCTCATTTTATTCAAGTTAATCGTTGAAAATCCTCCACCCCCGTTTTTCCCAGTGTGTTTCCTTTTATCCTTTTTTCAATCCCCTCGATGCGAATTTACAGTCACGGGGGATCGCCGAGGAGAAAAATAGTGGGCGCTTTTTTGCTCTTTCCCTTCTATCGCCGTAGAAGAGAGAGATAAACGCGGACTCGAGCAACATTAAGAAGAATACAGCCAGAAACGATCTCCGAGGAGAACAAATTTATTCGTGCTCGCTCGGGGAGAGATGAGGCGAGAGCGAGACGAAGAACGCGACTCGAGATTCTTTTTATCATGCAATTATCCGAAGAAGTGCCTCTCGCGTGGAAACAAAATTGTAGCCGCGAATATGAGAATTCTACTCCGTTGAGCGAGCGAAATATATATCGGAGAAGAAAAATGCGATGGGTGGAAAAAAAAATAAATTTCGAGGTGAAAAAAGTAACCTCGAGGAAGAAAATAATCAAAGAAGAATAAAAGTAGAGAGAAAAAATTGGTCGATATCGAGCGAGGGGGAAGTTTGATTTTCCCATCTCAAAAGTTTTACTCCGGGAGATGATGAGAAACGATCGGAGAATTCGTCTCGCGATCCATTACGCTCCGTACACGTTCGACAAATGTTTTTTATCATTCGCTTCCCCCGCTCGCGTTTGAAACTCTCTTATTCTCGATATCCGTATAACAATAACGCCGGGCTTGTTCATTTCTCTGTCATCGTCCCCGCGAAATGACCGATTTATTTTTCTCTCATTTGGGGCTTGCTCGTGGTTACAGGTGAAGCTTCGACGTTGACGGATCATTTTTACGGCTGTCATAACAGCCGCGAATCGATGAAGAACGCAGAAGGGGAAAAAGCGCACGTAAGTAGTAGAGGAAAGCAGGAATAAGCGAAGAATAAGGTCGGCCGAGGGACCTCCGGAGAGTCTCCCATCGCTTTTTTCAAGAAACCTTTTTCGCCCGTATACATATATATATACATATAATATATATGTATATATACGTGAAAATACCTCCGTGAAATAGGAAACTCCGCGTTGATCATTCTTCGCGAACGTATACGCTCGATCAAAAAGTTCATTTTCACTCTATATTTTTCTCCTCTTCGACATATTATTTTTCCTCCATATATGTACAGTACACTTGTTCAGAAAAATCATTTACGAATCAATCCCAATGGTTCTATTTTCACCGCAAAAGGATCTTTATAGAAGATATTTTGGGAACCTTTTCAATCGTTTTTCATGTTTCCATCCGATCGGTAAAAATATGAGGGCGGGAAAAAGTTTTTGAGCGGGTAAAGCGAAAAAAAAAAGCGAGCAATCGACACGAGGTTTTTTTTTCGCAGTCTGCTGCTCCTGTTTTTTCCTTTTCATTTCGGATAGAGCTTAATGACCAAACGTTCTCGAAAGGGGTAATAAAAATAGCGCAAACTTTTCGTGCGATGTATATACGAGCTCTGGGAAAAATACGAAGAAGCTCGTCGGCCAATAAATCGTGCGATAGAACTCTTATGTGTGTGCTCCCTCTTTCTCTCGGTCTCTATTTTTCCATCTCCCGGTCTCGGTCGCTTCCCGACTCGGAACTTTTTCTCTCGGGATCTGCGGGAAGGATAAAACGTCTCGTATATCCGGAGCTTTCGTAACACTCGGAGCAGCCCGGAAATTCCGAGTGGAAAAAATACACGTCGGCGAGAGGAATATTCTCTCCGGAGCGACAAATTCGATACGGCTTGGATTGATAAGCTTCTATTATGGAACGTATATATTCTATTTCTCGGTAGATCCGTAAGCCAGGTCGCGGGGCCTCTCTCAAACATCCGACACGCACGTTTTTATAACGAAACGGCTTTCACCACTCTCCCGATATTCGCGCGGTTCACACGCCGCTAAATAAATCCTAACGGGGGCTCGCTCTCCGTTTTCGGCTTATCACTCGCTACGACCACTTTGCTTCTCTCAAATATATGAAACGGGTTCGCGCTGGCATGCTCCAATTGACGCGCAATCGTTCTCCGTATCCGCCTCAATATTTTCTCTCTCTCTCTCTCTCTCTCGATCGCTCCATTATCGCGTGAAACGTGAAAACGCATATCATATTACGAAAGTTCGATAAAAATAAAAAATAAAAAACACTTTGAAGCGATCAATCGAGCTCGCTCTAATTTTATTACGGATCTCATAAAATAAAAAGCGAAAAATTGAGCAATTCGACGCACCTCGCGAAGGCTCGGTTTCGCATGCAGTTTTATTTCCCATGGTAAATAGAAATAAGATCGACATGCAGCCCACGCGAGAGAGCGAAGGAGAAAGCAGACAAATATCGAGCATCATTTTTTTCATGAACCAATAAAAGAGAACGATTTCGAATTATCAAAATTTTTTTTTATTTTCGCGTAATATATAATAAGATTAATCTCAAAAACGATTCGTATACCTGTCAGATTATAGAAAAAAAAACTCAAAGCGTAAATGTACGCCGAAAAAGAAATTCAGTTCGAAATCAATCCAATTCGTGTAAAATTAAATCCTGAAAAAAATCTCTCTTCCAATCTCCAACGAAGTATTGATTTTTATAATACATAGAAAATGGTGAATATTCAAAAAAAGAAAGGATTTTTCTCTTTTACGGAAAAAGTTTTTCAATTTTTATGAATATATTAATTTTCATAAAGAATTTTTTTGATTAATTTTAAAAAATGGTGGATCGTTAAAGAGTATATATAAATTTTGGGTCTTTTAACATATCATGTATAAGTTTAAATTCGTGTTTTTAAATGGATTTCTTTTTTTAACGATTTTTTCCATCGTTACAAAAATATCATTTTTTTAAAAAGCTTTCGACAATTTCGTGTTTTATGAGAAAATATTTTTGGGATATCGAGTGACTTTTATAGATGTTAATTTAATTGCATTTTTATGTTCAAGGGAACATTTTATCAGCGTAAAAAAAACGTAAGCCCCATAAATCCTAATTAATTATGAATAATATATCATTTTCAACATCTATCGATCAGCTATTGTTCCGAGCGAATTTTTGTACGACTGTTTGTACAAGGGAAAGGGATAAGCTGCTGAATAAGTGTAGAGGTATATAAAACTATAATCAATCGATGACTCGTGTTTCTTTTTTGCACGGATCGGAGGGTTGTCGTATGAATTTATAAGATGACTGTGTACAAGGACGATATATATACTCCTGTTGGCACGCCGGTTATACACAAGCTCGGTCGAATATTCTCCATATATCGCCCTCGTCGAACTGGGGAAGCCATTCTGGGAGCTCAGTGCAGATCTTTCGGAATGTGTACAGGGGAAACTCTCTCTTTTCCTCGAGCATCGCCCAGTCGCTTCGTTTTTTCTCACCCTTTCCCCGTTAAACCCTTATCGTGCAATTTTACCGCACAGACTCCTCGCTATCCTCCTCGAGGGCTCGTCGAATCTAATTTAAAGTGTGATCGGACGCGGATTTCGCCGCGCGAAAAATCAATTATTTATTGCGACATCGAGCATATATCGGCTCGATGATAAATAGGTGCATATCCATCTGTAGAATTTCGCGGTTGTTGGTAACGACCTCGGCCGAGTGAAAGGAAACGTTTCCAAACGTAAATCCACCTTCAATCCGTTTCTCCATTTTTTCCTCTCATTTCTTCTTCTTCTTCTCGCCATTAAGCGCGGTGCCCCGTTTATTATTGGCCAATGTTTTGCAATTCTGCGACACTGCGCTCCGATCGTTCGATTTATTTTATTATTCCGGTCCGATGGAATATATAACGTGTTTATTACACTATACGTGCATATACCCGCTCAGTATATATTTCGCAGTTCTTGAACAAAGTCCAAATTCCCCGTGATTTAATTTGTTTGTCGCGCGTTCTATAGTTGCGTATACGTATATATATCTGTGCGTATACCACGGGTTGGGAGAAAATATGATTTGGCTCGGCACGCATGGGGTTTTTCTCGAGCGAGTGTCGAAACGGTGCAACGAACAGCGCAGAACGAAGATCGGAGAACGCACGCTGTTATATTTCTGAGAAAATTAACATTAATTACGGCCAGTCCATAAACCTCGGAGAGAGATCTAGCTCGTTTTTCCCTTCGTCGATCGTTGTACCCTCTCGCGCAACACACCGGCTGGAATTTGCCAGAGTATATGGAATTCGTTCGCTCGCATATGCGATTCTCTCGTACTCTTTCTCCGTCGTTCCCTGCTGATTTCGATCTCCGTAAAACGAGCTCGTACGGCGTTCTCCGTGGGTAAAAAAACTAATTTCACGATCGCCGCTCTGCGAACTACCAATTATTGAAAATACAAGCGCGGTTATTATCTTCTTTCTTTTTAACATCAGATATTCGTAGCCGCACACGTTCTCCTCGTCTTTTTTTCATCGTTATATATTTATTCTTTTTAACCCGATGTCCTTATTCAATTCAAGATATCGCGCACCATGTATTACGTATGTCTGCGAAGAGGCTAAACCACTTGTTGATTTGACGTAATCTCCTTTGTCGTTGGGGCTGGAGGCAGCCGAGACAGCGAACGTATGTAAACTTCGGCGCATCATGGAGCATTAACTTATTGCAGTCGTGTTTATTCTTGTCATCATATAAGCGAATCGCTCCGAGAAGCTTCAATCGCGAATATACATATATCAGCTATGCTCTCACTTTTTCGGCGATTATTTCGCCATCCGTCGATCCTCTTTATTCAGAAATTATATCAAGATAGCGGCGTTGCGTGAAAATCGTTTATAAGATCGAGTTTCTTGAAAAGCCGAGCGGATCTCTTGAATGGGATCAATGTATAGTGTATTAAATTTTATAAAGCTCTGTGCCATTTAAGTAAATTTGCAATTTAAAAATTATTAAGGGAGTCACATTATTACTCTATAGTCGATTGAGTGTTCCAAGTAATATATTGATTCATGAATATTTTCCAATATTAAAGAAAATGTATGGAACATTTTATAGTGAATAAAATATGAAAAATAAATATATTTCGTTGAAAATTTATCAATTGACTTGATCGTCGTCAGCTGGTATAAATGAATTTTGATGACACTATCTCAAAAAATTTCGAGCGATGATTTTACATTTAGTTTTCAATCCAGTGATGACTAAATAAGTTTATAAACGTCTATAATTTTTAATTGTACTGGCACGCGTAATAAACTATTACGAAATGACAGATTTATTGCGCAAATAATATTCTTTGATAAAAATGTTTAATTCGGTTTAAAGTTGACATAATTGACGGTCATAATTTTCCGCTGACTTATCAATTATTTTCTCTTTTATATATGTGTTGATCGATGCAACGATGTATCAAATTTCGTTCCGAAGAATGTGAGCATCGTTGGAAAAACTGAGCGTATACCGGAGACTTCAAAATTTGTCTCGTGTCGCACGGAAAAAGATGCGGCGCTGAAAGGACACTCGTCCTGCGATAAAATACGTGTTTTTGGCATATGTATATAGAGAGCGTACGAGCCGTGGAAAAATGTGCATGTACCTCGCAGGAGCTTTTCTTCGATGCTGTTTGCCGAGAGGCGATGCGGGGGAGGAGGATTGAAAGAGGAGATTAAAATTAAAGATAAAAAAAGGAGGGGGGGAGGAGGAGGAATGGAAAGAGGTTGAGATCCAAGAACAAGGATGAGAGAAAGGATTTCTGGCTATAACCGTTGCCGCAGCAGGAAGCGCGCGACCAACTCAGAGACTTATAAATCAAAGCCTCCGTACAAATCGCTTCGGAGATCCCGCGGCAGTTCCAGAGCGCGTTCTTTTCTCCTCTCTCACGGCTCTCCGCGGCCAGACAAGTACCGATGACGTTACGTATAGAAACAGGATTCGCGCGGTGGAGCTTCCTCTCCCTTTTTTTCTCCTCTCGCCATTTTATTCTCTTTTCTTTTCTCTCCATTTCTCGAGCTCCGCACATTCCCCCTCTCCCCCCCGCAACGACTCCGCTTCGCCGCCGCGAGGATCCCTTATCCATCTTCTTTTCACCCTTCCCCACTTTATACCTCCCTTCGAATTTTCTATGTGCCAGCCTGGCTCTCGTACGGATTCCCTGTCGCGAATTTCCCTCGGAGCAGCTTCCAACCCCGAACGAGCATCTTACGCCCTCGTTTTTTCCCCCTTATGTCCCTTCTCGTGTCAATCCTTATTCCTCCGTATATTAATACCGTATACTCGCACTTTCGCGTCGAAGCTCTAATTTTCATAACTATCTCCCTTTTTTCACTTTTTTCAACGTAATAATTTCTCCGACACGAAATGAATCCGCCATATTACGAATGATTTCGCATTAACGTTTACAAATTATAATTTTTTATTATTACGTTTTAATTAAACAAACAAAACGCAATAACATCTTCGAAAAAAAATTATTACGTTGTTATTATTGAGTTCGTTATTATTAATAATAAAATTTCTTCGAAAAGGAATGATTACTCTCGTGTCGGTTTTAATTATCACGAGAGATCGATGAGTGAAAAGTAACGTGTTAATATTTCCGAATATTGACGAACCAAATTGTACGCTCGGAGCAAAAAGATGAGCTTGCTTCAATTGTAATTTCGAAATATAAAATATTTAATAATTTCGAAATCATTAGCTAATAATTATAATATTATGTACAATTTCACGTTCGACAAACATAAAGCTTATTTGCTCCCAATTCGTCGATCTCTCACTGTTTGATGTTTCGAGTAATTTTAAAATTATGAGCAGCGCTTTGATCAAACTCACGTCGTGTATTATTAATCCATCGTACAATATTTACGTGAATTTTGGTAATTATGATTGTTTTTTTTTCTTTGCGAAAATTAAACTCGCACGGATTATTCCGATTCGTCAAACGAATTTTTCTTTGTGTTCTCGACGGATGTTTTACTCTGTATAGCTTATCATCCGATATTCTCTTCTATATAATCTCTTTACTGGATTTTTTCCCCATTTATCGGCGTGACAGTTTAGAGGAAAGAGAAAGATTTCGATAAAGTTCTTTTTGTATCCGGGATACGAAAAGCTCGAGAGCGATGTATAAAAGAGAAGACAAGGGATGGTTCGGATATCGCAAATCGAAACGTCAATAGAGCTTTTTCCAGAGTAGCACAAAAGGTCGTCGCAAAAGTGGCGATGAATCTTTTTTTTTCTCGTGCTTCCCTCGTAAATTTATCCAGGAACGATTGTCCGATATGACACAATTTCAGCTGTTTAAGATTATAAAACGAAAAAAAAAAACGTTACGAAATTGGAATCGAAGGAGCTCGAGTTTCATTTTATTTTCGGGGCAAGTAGGTAAATGTTCCAATATATACACGAACATCTAAAGCTCATCCATATAGCTCGATTTCTTTTTTTACATAAAAAAATCCACTCAAAATTCACATCAAAATTATTATTCGATATTTCAGTGGCCATATCCATTTTATGGATTGTTTTCATGAAATATTTATAATAAAAGCACTAAAGTATTGAACGTTATGAAAAATACATCGAATTTTATCAGAAAAAGGAAATCACCCTTTGCTTTTATTTTTGGCACAATATTTTATTTCTTTAGTTTCTTTAATTTTATTTATTTAATTGGAGCTCAAAAGAGTTGTATAAAAAATTGTGCAAATAACAAAAAAATCTCATAAATATGATTCTTCATTTACGAGTTGAATGAAAATTTCATCAACGTCGTATAATTTTTGCATTTCTGCGACAATCAGAATTTCTCACAATTACTGATATATGTGTATAGCGAGTGTCTTTAAACTTTTGGAACATGTTCACCTAGTACGATCATTAAATGGAGAGTCGGGCAATTTTTGATGTGCAGGCCGGGCGGACGAGATGAGAAGCCAAGAGGAAGAAAAAAGAGGGAAAACGGAAAGAATAGGGTCGAGTCGTCAGTGTGATGTCAGTTTCGTCTAGCCTCGAGACCTCTCGAGTCGTCGCACGCGGCAGCTTCGTTCCCTGACACATGTTTCGCGCTTTCTCTTTTTGTGTTTCACAACGCGGATGAGTCCTCGAACCTGCCTTGGATGACGGACGTTGGGGAGGAGCGCGAGAGCCGAGTGCCTTATTCTCCCGATTTCTTATTTTGAAATAATATTGTTCGGTGCTTTTAAAAAGCGAAACATATACATAGTTTATAAAAAAATCTCTTAGAAATTTTAATGCACTTAAAAACATTTGTTTAACCCAATATACTCAGCATATGTGTCATTTTTTACCTCCACATGAGATTTTGCAAATATCTTTGCAAAATATTTGAGAGGGAAAATTCGTTTGAATTAAAAATGACCCATATTAAGGTCACATTGTTAATTATTTATTATATATTTTATAATTAATTTATTCGCTAGGACAGGTAGTTTTGGTTTTAATTTTAAAAAAAATGCATTTATCTGTGGATCAATCTCTCTCTTGCTCTCTGTCTCGGGAGCATTGTAAATATAAACGAAGGGCGATGGATGAACGGAAATAAGCCGCATTTACTCACTGGTATATTTACAGTGGTTACTAACTCCTACTTATCGTGACTCGTCGGGGTGGCTATGGAGCGCGATACGACGAGCTCGAATAAAACAAGAGTCCGCCGTATACGCGATTATTCCGAGCCTGGAATCTCCACGGGATGCTCAGCAGCGTTACAACAATACAAATTACGTCTGTTGCGGATGGGAGGAACTTGGAAGTTTTGGCCAAGAATAAAATTTCGGCGAGGCGAACCCGGGATAAGTTGCGAACAGTTTGTACGTGTACGTTTCAGGAAAATGCAACTCCTCCTTGAGGCTGTCCTTAACACGCTTACACGAGCGCCCCGACGAATTTATCGGAGTGCGGCTTCCGCACGTTGATCGTTACGTAAACGCGTATACCACGTTCAACCGTCAAGGATACTCACAATCAGTCTTGGCTCGTTTCAACGCTTCAAAACCTCTGCTTTAGCCATTTTTTCTTTCAAAACTCTATAAAATATCTTTCAAAGCTATCCTCACTTGGGATTCGCTTCGACTCTTGAACTACTGAATACCAGTCAGGTACGATTGAAGCACAATATAACGAAATGCAAGATAATGCAATGAGTAGTTTTCCGTTTGAATTAATTTTCAGCTTTTTACTATTATAAAGCAATAAGATCCTCTTGAAATGAAGCTTTACTTGAAGCTTTTACTTAACTCACAACAAAGTCAGCTCTTATAGTAAGGTTGGACATTTTAAGGTTTGAATTTTATAATGTCCAATAAGGTCGAACCTTATTGCAAGATTCCATTTCAATTGAATCTTTCTTACATCAGGGTCCAATTAAAACTGAACCTTATTACTCATCAGATACTTAGTTATTTTTTATATCTATTTCTGATTTTTACTATCGTATTTTTATATTCCATTATACGATATTTGCCTAAGGCATATAATTAAATTCATTCATTCTTATATAATGTAAATTGGAAACCAATTAAAATAACTCAATTACAGTAATAAAGCTCATTTGAAAAATAGATGAACCGTTTTATACTTTTCTATAATTTTCCTGCCAACTCGAAGAATTTTGATGGGCGTAGCGAGCAAATGTGGATATTTCGGCGGATTGACGCTGATTTTTTCGAATTCGAGCGAATCGAAACAGAGAAGAATAATAATCGATTGCGCGCGGTTAATGGAACATTTCTCGTGTACACATATCTGCACCGCTGCCGAGATGAGAAATAGTGAGGTTCGTGATGCGAGCCAGGACTCTGTCGATGATTGGATGTCGTGGTAATTTCGTTATTGGATGGGAGACTGTGACACGAAGCGGAGGGATAAGAGAGGAAAGTCAACGATATATCGAGAGAGAGAGAGAGAGAGAGAGAGAGAGAGAGAGAGAGAGAGGAATGTCAATTTCGTCGACCGCAACGAGCCTGTATGCTTTAATCGAAATTTCATGTTTCTCGGAGTAACGAGCGCGAGTTTGGCCTCGGAGGCCATTTTATCGAGTGTGCCTTTTGTTCGGACCTAAACGTTGATACGTTCGACAGGTACAATCAATTTTCGCGAAAAAAAAACACAAATGGGTAACATAAAGAGCATCGCTATCATACACACGGAAGCTCGGGCGCGTATTTTCCAGAGTAGTCTGAGTAGCTGGACGCTCCTTTCACCTCGTCCCGATCCTCATCCGCTCTCGTTGTACACACAATGACAAGTTTTGCCGATTGTCCGATGACGTTGCATATGAATTTCAGGTCACCGTGCTATCGATCGAACCGTTTTGAGGCAAAATCGGAAGAAGCTGATGCTCGCAGGTATAAATCATTTTTACGAGCGGGCAAATAAAAAAGTAAAAATGACCGCAGAATTTTGATTCGCGACGTTAAATCTGCCGACGGGAGATCCTTATTTCCGATCGACCGGTATACAAACGAATACGGGAATAATGGAATAAAAACAAAATGTGAACGCCGATGGTGTTTCGAGGGGTGCGCGATTCGGAAGAGCAAAGAATAACAACGGAGCAATAACATCTCTCTCGCTGTTTACGTACGTCTATCGATGATCTGCAAAATATATCTGATGTGGGGTACACGCGAAATTTGATTTACGCACGGCACCGTTGGATATTTTTCATTTATCGACGCGGAGCATCTCCCGCGCTCCGGCCGGACGGAACGCAAAAATAGACGAGAGCCCGACACATAAATAAATTTACAAGCGCCCCGGCCAATGTGAAATACGCGTCGCGGCCGTATCTGTGTCCGAGTCGAATGACAAATCGAGAAAGGATTTTCATTCGCAAATGAATATGCTATGAGCTGCGAGAGAGAGAGAGAGAGAGAGAGAGAGAGACGGGCGTGGGAACAAAAATTGTGAATAATCGTCGACTTCTCATTTCGGACGCGAATTCTCTCCCGCCGCCTTCGCGACCGATCTCTCTCACGCTTTTCGTGTGCCAACGAACATTGTGCTTAGATTCACATAAGAATTCTTTCTCCATCTCTGGCGCGCTCCTATATTTGTTTTTTCCCTCTCTTTATCAGAATTTCGGGAATCAATTCACGCTCTCTCGGAAAATGAAAGAAGAGGCAGAGAGAGAAAAGAATAAGGGACGCAACGATGCGAGTACAGCGAGTTTTGGCGTATTTGCCAACTTCCTGGCGTGCACTTTTCCGCACTCTTTCTTCGTTGTCGCCTCTTCCAATCTCGCTCCCTCCCTCGGACTCGCTGCTCTGCCATTGTCGAGACGTTATACCAGCCGACACGTCCGCACGAGGGGTAAGCACGCGCCGGAGAACACGACAAAATAAGCGACGAAATCATGTAAAAGACCCCTTGCGCGCCTTTGACATTTATATTCATCTCGTGAATAATTTTTCTTTTATTTTAATTTTTTTTTTTATAAATGGAGTTTTTTTTTTGGAAAAAGAGCTAGTGCGAAACGAGACGCCCTTTTCTTCTCTTTCACGTACACAGTCGTCTCGGAGCAATAATCCGTCACAAAATCTTGCGACGACACGTAATGTCTGGCACGATTTTCAGGCTGTGCAGCCCAACGGTAAACGTTTTACAAGCAGTAAAAAATATTGTATATGAAAATCGTGATAATATAACTTGAAAAATTTTAAATGTTTTACGCGTGTACGCATATGACCAAATTTTATTGATCTACAAAGTAATACAAACGACATTCGAAGCCGAAAATGTTTTACTTGTTTACCGAAACAATATAACGTGCATTTATTATTTGTTTATTCATTAAAAATGTGTATTCCATATATTTTGAAATTCTGTTCCTCCATTAGCATAAAATTGAAAATGTTGTTAGTTTAAAATTTATTTCAATAATAAAATTATTGAAATGGATTTTTTAAATAAATCGTACGTGAGTATAATAATTTGTAGGTAAACTCGATATCAATTTTTTAAATTTCAGGGTGCTCGCTCATCTTTATTTGTACGACGTTGCCACGCCAAACTCACTATTTTCCGTTTGCACGACACATTGATTATTTTATTGATGCACACCTGATTCCGTAAAAGTATGTCAGGAAAAAATTCTCAGATTTTCATTCTCATTCCCTTCGATGCATCAATGTAAATTTTATTTCTCGCAGTCACGATGCCGAGACATTTGAGACAACCTCACGAAAGAACATGCTACAATATTGAAATGAAATAACTTCGAAAGTATGCTCCGAGATATCACAAAATGGAGAATTTTCATATCAAACATGCAAAAAAACTGATTTTTTGATCAGATTTTTGAATTTTTCAACATTAATTCTTTTATTGCGTCCGGAATAAGTAGCATTTTTGTTATCTATACGGGAAATTTCGGATCATATAGGCTCTTTAAATCGAAAAAAAAAATTCAAAAAATTTTGCGAATTTTTACAGTAAGCGCCCAAAGGATGAGCCTGGGGGGGGGTACCCGAATTCCATTTAAAAAATCTTCCCCTTGGAGGCCCTATTGAGAGCACACTGTATCATTCGACTTTTGGGACATATCGTCGTTCAACTTTTTGAATCGTTGAAAATTGTCACTTTTTTTCAATTATTCGCATATAAAAGCTCGTATTATAAAAGTAGAAATGTTTAAATATCGATAACTCAGTCACTATACATACAATAAACCCTGATGTTTAAATTTCATATCGATTTTAACACAATATGTTAAAAAATATAACCTGTTCAATTATTGAATCTCAAAAAATGTCGAGTGATAATTTTTAGCATTTGGTCAACACGCACAGCCAGACTTTTGACTACGCTGTCGCGATTGAACTCTATACCTCAAGAAATAAAAATGCATCTTTCACAAATAGTTGTATCGGCCTCTCTATTTTTGCGTGAGGGCCGCTCTCTTACTCCCTGCTTGGAATAGGGAGTAAAAAAAAGATGACGAAAAATAAGAGCGCAGAGTCTCGTCGGGCAGTAGTAACAGTCGAGTTATGATCGGCCGGTGAGAAGGGGCTCGTTGCATGCAGAGTTTACGCGGAGAAGAGCTACGGCCGAGGCTGAATAACGGTCGGTGTACACGCAACAAAATTCAATTACTATTGTACGATCCGGTATGCTTCGATCATTTCCGGCAAATGGACCGGCGCCGGGGATTCCGACGGCGCGCCCGCCCATTTGCGCGAGGTTGAAACTTTTTGCCGAGACCTGGTGTGTGCAACTTTGGCCCGCGATGTACGATCGCGGCCGAGTGCGAATGTCGGCTCTCCTTCTCGCTCGGCATCGATTCGCCCAACTATCTCGGACCTCGCCGGCGAATGGATGCAATCGTCGAGAATTCCACCGGAGCGTGATACCTCTGCGCGTCCGTTCCCAGACGAATCTCCATGCAATATAATCCCTTGACACCCATTATCGGAATATATATAATCCCGTACGAAAAAATTCTCGCGCGTTCGCGCGGCCGAGACTCTATATCGTCATACACGTTTCCGATCGCGAAGAATAATCCAAAATTGAGTCAAAAAAAAAAGAGAAAAAAACTAGAGATTCGATGCAGGCCGCGCTCCCAAGATCTTCACTCTATAGGCCGAAACTCCAGACGCTCGGCACCGTAAATTTATGGATTTTGTACTTCCGTTGTGATGGATTCGCGCGTGTCGAATCGCGCACACGTACAGAAGCACGGAGCGAGGAGTAAAGGGGATCGAGCGAATTTCAATATTCGATTTTGCGTCGTTCTGTATTCAGAGAAGAGGGAGGGGGAGAGAGAGAGAGAGAGAGGGCAAGGGAGGAAAAGCTATCGGGTCGAGTGAACGGCGAAACGACGAAAAGGGATGAGACGAATTTGGAATGAGGAATTTCCGTGAATGCAACGGGCTCCGGAACCTCTCTCTCTCTCTCTCTCTTTCTCTCTCCATTTCTCGTTTAGCATTATACATATATACATCGATATTATGTGTTTACGTATATACGCGTATTGGCAAACCCTCATGCGATGGAAGGCCAAACGCCCGCTGGCTTTTGTTTGCTCCGCGTAAATACCGCCCACGCTATAATCTCTTAATTTTATTTTATTTTGGAATAATTTTGTGAACCGAAAGTAAATATGCATTGAATGTATAAAAATGTGTGCGTGTTTTATTATTTTCATTTATTTATTTTTTTTTATTTTGACGGAGAAAAGGGAAACTGGAATGACTCGCGAGCTGGTCGAAAAGTTGATAGGAGCGAGACTCTTTGACTGCACGGAGGAAAGATAGATGGGTTTATCGCGGATGCGATTCATTCGCAGCGTGCTATCAGGAAATGGCTCGGACTTTCTGTCGCTTTCTCATTCGCTCGGTAGTTTTCGCGGGCCGCGCACTAAATCCCGACAGAAGGAAAAATATGAGAGTGCATTTCGGGAGGGAGTCTTCGCAGCGTCGTAACGAATTCATCACGCTGTCGTTCCCTCGAGGAAAAGTGATATTACATCGGCGCGGAGCGCACGAGACCAGTTTTAACTCTCTTCCGGACACGATTTACAAGGTAACCGGCACTCTTGAAAATATACAAATGCCCGTCCATTTTTTAAAGCTGGCTAAAGAAAATTTGTGCTCTAGATTTCGCGAAAGAGACGAAAAAATAATGGAGCGAAGACGAAAAGGATAAAAATAAAGAAAGAGATCGAGAGAGAGAGAGCTAGGGAGAATGGAATGATAAAAAATGAGAAAAACCCGTGCGTGTCGACGTTTTTATCGACAGATCGCAATTTATGCCAATAAAAGTCGGCGCGTACGTGTGAAAGATCGGAGAGGGCGCGAGTCTCGAGGACGAAAATAAATCAAAAATTATAAAGCAATTTTGCGGAGATCCGCAAGAAAAGTTGGAGGGACGAGGCGAGGGGGTGAGTCAAATAAATAAGTAAAAAAAAAGGGGGGAAAAAAAGAACGGGGGTAGAATGGAGCGAGTATAGGGAGGAAAAGAGAGAAGTTTTCTATCCGACTCGGGGGGATGAAAGAAAGAGAGAGAGAGAAAGAGAGAGCGGGCGCAGGGTGGCGAAGATGCTCGGGGAATAGAGAAACGACGCCAGAGAGGCTGCGTTATCCCGGGGGAGGGAGTAATCCGAGTCTGGCAGGAATAGAACGTTGGGAAGAAAAAAATTTCTTGGCGAGACAAGGAGGGAGAATTTTCTTCCGTAAACTATTACAAACGGCGCGATGCGCTTGTCTCGATCGCGCGCATTTTATTTTTTCCCTCAAACTTTTATATTTTTCCAGTATACGCTACCGCTTTTTTTAAATCTCATTTCCAACGGAGGGAGAGTCTCTCCTCGCCGATAACCGCGCCGCGTACCCCGAGCCTCCCCCGCGCGCCTGCTTCGCCGAAAATACTACGGAGCGTTTATCATTTTAAAATCACTCCGGAGAGCATCGGCGATTTATCGGATACACTCTCCTTGTCCCGCGTTTATTCACGATATAAATCCGTCGTAACGAAACTCGCGAATATATTTTTCGGTCCCGCGCGCGTATTCTCCCGCGCGCCGGCGAAATAACAGGCGTTTTGTCCGCGCTTTCCCATTTGTATACATAAACTAACGCACGCGTGTATGTCGCGACGTGTATCCGTGGTCGTGTATAAATACACGCTTCGAAGAGATGACGTTCATTAACGGGTACATGCCATCCGCGTGGCTTAATTAGCAAAGTTGCGTACGCTCTCTCGTTGTTCGGATCCGCTGAAATGTGTACAGCGCCCTCTCTGCTGATAAACCGCCGCTCTCTCGCGCCCTGCTCCCTTTCTTTGTCCCCCCCCCTCGCCGCGTGTTGTAAATCCTTTATGATGATGATGCAAGCGCATCGTTTCCGAACTTTGGCAAGCTTCCTCGTCCAAAGTCCGGCCAAAAATGTGTCTCGCTCTCCAAATTCGAATTTTAATTGATAATTTGCCGAGCTGCGAGGAAATACATCAATTATTGCGTTCTCCCTGATTTTTCATTCTTCTCCCTATTTTGCCAGTTTTGAGGAATATATGCGTCTTGCTATAGCGACTGAAAAACACATCTTCGGACTCTCGAGTAACTTATTGAGAAGTAATTGAACAACGAAGAGAAAAGATGTTATTCGATAATTGCATGATTTAATATCGTATTTTGAACTATACCAAAAATATTTAATTGATCGTAATTTATTGTTATTTCAATCATTTACTCTGTCAGTTTGAATCGACGTTTACTCACTCAAATTTCATTTCGATTCAAATAACTAAATCACAATTAACGAAATTGTATTTCGTCGTTCCAATTAAATTCTGTTCTCAGTCTGTGGACGAGAGTAAAATATGTAAATTTACAAAAACATCTTGAATTATGATATAAACATTAACGTGATGATGCATCATGCATATATTGTATGGAGAGGGGGGCGGGGAGAGATTGCGACATTTGAAAAATAATCACAGTTTTGGTCCAATGCAGGTTTTTTGACGCAAAGGAGAATCTCGTTCTCATTCACTGAATTTATTACACGGCTGGTAAACTCGAGTACTTTCGGTATTATGATAATTTGTACCCATACGTTATTACAGACGCCGGAATGGTACTCCGGCTGTAAATGACGAAAAAGCGTAGGAGATTTAAGAGGCGGAAAAAAATTGAATCGCAGCTTTGCAGCGCGATGAAAGTGCGATCCCAACGAGACTCCGCTTATCTGTGACGAATCCCAGTAGACATCAAAGACTGCGATATTAAACCCCTTTTACACGCTCTACACTGAGATATATATCCTTAATATACCAGCGAATCTAATATACAGTGTGACGTGGACTTAAATTGCAACGAAATAACAAAATTTATCTACGACTCTACGCTCCCTTTTTTAATTTCGAAATACTAAAAGGAAAAAATAATTATTATATTCGAGAAGAGCGTAGAATCGTTTCGTACGAAAATGAAAATAATTGTTTCATTTATTCACAAGTGTATGACATGTTCTAAATGTTTGACGTTACCTTCTAGTTATTCATTAAAATTTTCGAATAATTTTTTTCTCAAAAAACATACGGTTTATTTTTTCCCATATAAAGTAGCCTTCAACTGCTGAAATATTCGCATATTCAAACATTTCATTACTTTTATTTACTATAATGAGCAGCAACGCGGCCGCTGCGCGGCCGCTTTTTCCGTTTCAACATGTTTGAATTGATGTTTTACAATTATTCGAAGCGTGTACTTCATACAATTTCGTTTAATGCGCTCTATAAATTGATTATGAATTTCATGTCTTTTTTAAAACAGAATATTTGATGGCAAAAATTCTTGCAGATAACAAAAATATTACTTATACGGGGTGCAATCCAATAATTCATATTGAAAAATTGATAAAACTAATCCAAAAGTCAATTTTTTGGCTCATTCAATATGAATTCTTATATACCTTAAAAAATTGCCCTTATATACCTTGTATACCTTAAAAAATTGGCCAAAATTTTTGAATTTTTTTTTCTCGAATTTAAGAGCCTATTCGATCGGAAATTTCCTGTAGATAACGAAAATGCTACTTATTCGGGGCGAAATTCAAGAATTCATATTGAAAAATCGAAAAAATTG